>ML790240.1:205758-237143 GCA_009831015.1 Picea engelmannii
AGCCATCAAATTCGGTCACATCCACCCGCAGAAAGCGTAGGTCACACTGAAAGTGATGGGGTTGAGAATTATGGGAATGAGAGGAAGTTTCAACTTCGGTATGTGGAGGTGGGTCAGATAAAGGGTTATCTGCAGGGATATGCAGCTTGGTGTAGATCATCAAAATGACATATTCAAGCTGGGTAGTCATGTCGTATTTGAGTTCCTAGATTGAGGCAATGATGGAGGACTGCATGGTTGTATTGATGGCGGCAACATTGGCACTGAGCTATTTCACTTCTTGCTGGGTTTATGTGAAATTAGATTGCAAGGTATTGAGGCGAGCTTCCAAGTCTTTGCTACGGGTATGGGACATGATGATGAGGGAACCGAAATAGGGTATGTGGGGTCAAACATTTTGCTAAAAAATGATATGTATGAATGTGATAAGGGTGAAGAGACAAATCCAATGGAGTAGGTCTCAAATAATGGTGCAAAAATTTCTAGATTCCTTATTTTTTTTTACACTTGCAGAGTTATACTCCAGTATGAAGAATACTGCAGTGATGAAATGCCCAAATGCTTAACCATGAAGAAACGTGTAGTGATTTGGCAACCCAAACACAGTTGTGTGGAAATAGATCTTGTCTATTTTAATTTTTTTTGTTTTTGTCCCCAAGGGTTGGGTATTCAAGGGTTCTACAGACAAGGGTTTTCCCTGTGCTATAGCTCTCTAATATACGTGCGGGGTCCAACAGTAGTACTCGACCCAATATCTCAGGGCACTAACTAAGGAGGCCATAATGTGCCCTTAGCCGTACTACTCGACTACCCATGTACTAGAGAGTATCTTCCCGAGTGTTGTTCTCGGTGGCACTATAACAGTCAGGCGATCGATCGGTTTATCTAAAGAGGGATTCAAGAAATCTAGGATGATTCATACGCAGGTGTTTTCTGATGCGCTACCACTCAAAGGGGTACCAACAGGGGTTACAAGGGTGGCCAAAAAATGTGTGCTTAAGAACCACTTGTATTTCCTGCGTGTATGAATCCCTCAACCACAGGTTTATGCATGTAACAACATATCTCTGTGGCTTAAAGACACCGAAATATGTCTCTACCCTGAAAAAAAAAATTAACCCACAATTTCCTGCCAAGGAAAGTGCTCTAATACCATTTGTAATATTCCAAATATAAAAAGTATGCAGAACAGAAATAAAATGCTAGAAATGGTAGATGAACAACGATATAACCAGAATAACACCACAATAATACTGAAATGATAACATAATAACACTAGAAAGAACACTTCGATTACTAAGAGAAATGTTCATGGGCCTCTTTGAGGGGGAAACCTTCAGTCGAGAAGATCTCTATTACAATAATATCCAAACTAGGGTTCTCATACCCTCGAATCCTATTTATACTAAATATGTCTATTAATAGAACCATCTAGAGGAGGATCCTTCTAGAGGCAGAAGCTTCTATTAGGTCTTCTTACATTCGACTTATTCTACTTTACTGCAAGGCCTTATTAATATTGACCTTTATTACATCGAAATACATTGTTCTACCTATGTGAGGGGTTAGGTCTCTAATACAAACAAGCCAGATGATCTATTTCATAGAATGAAATGGATGTTGCTTACTTTGTCCATGGGAAAAATTAAATAAGTGACTATGAAAATTGTACTTAACTCTAAATATTGGGATGAAAGTCAGTTGGAAATATATAGAGATCATTATAAATGAATTTCATAAATACATTAAAGAGATCAAACCTACAAGGTAGGAATGGAAATTTTGAACATGGAAATTCAAACTCCAACAATATATCAAGTTACAGGTGATGGGGATATCTGTGCTTTTTAGTAGCTATCTACTGCACTACTGGTAATAGGAAAAATTATAGAATATTATTAAGAAAATAAAATCAAGATGGTTTATTCAAAACACAGTATAATTAGAATGAGAATACTTTCAAAAACTAAATGGTTTCAATGCCAGAATTTCTCTAGGAGATTAACGCTCAGGCGCCTTCTCTTTCTGAAATGAATGTGATCCATTGATTAGTTTCCACTTTTCCATCTGGGTGACCCTAACACTTTAGCGTCCTTGCTAAATTTTTACCTACCTACCAATTTTAGAACTCCCCTGGCCATATTTAGCGATGGAACAAATTTCTCACAAACAAACTTTCTCGCTAATTACTTGTTGACCCGATATTAATATAATATTATCATTTACTAATTTGGGAATTCGAGACTTCGACTCTTCGAGGTTCTGAGCTTCGGGGGAACTGTGTTTGTTCTGGAAGGAAAAATTCTGGAGTGACATTCTCTCGGAGTCATGTAGCATCCTGACATCTTATGGATGACGTGTCACAGAGTGCCATGTGTCCTTTTTTACATGGATACCGCCTATCCTACTTTCTTCTTGCCACGTGTCTATGGAAGTTTCCATGTGTCTCCGGTACTTCAGGCTTCTCATTCTCCCATGGTCCCTCCATACATGTGCATTTACTCCCATTCCAACCCGGTAGGGACTACGCTGACATGCAACACTTGTTAATAATCATGTTAATAGTGAACCACAATGATAAAAAGAAACAATAGTAATAACAATGTTGAAGGTTGTTTTCTACATGTCATTGTTGGCATTACCATATTGGTAGCTTAAGCAATATTTGTTTTCTACATGTCATTATTGGAATTACTATATTGTAGCTTAAGAGATGTGACGGTTGCTTGTCATTTTCTATGTGTCGTTATTAGTGTTACTATCTTGGTAGTCAAGTGATGTGATTATTGGATGTTATTTTCTATATATTAAATTCATTTTGTTTTTTTTTATAAGGAGAATTTTACGGAAAAATGTATGGGCTCATCTCCAAATTTCGTGGATGGTATCCAATGTAAACCTATCAATATTGATTATAATGCCTAATTTTATAGGAATATAGAGTGAGACATGCAACATAGACAAAAAATGTGGGGATTGACCCTGAGGCCTCTCGAATAAAGTTTAAAGCACTTTCCACTTATCTCATTGTGCTCTTTATCTTAGTTGTCTTACATATGCACTATATTTTAATATATGTATGCAATTGCATGATTATCATTATGTATAGAAATATGCATAAAATAAATGTAGTATAAAGAAGTATCTACTATTGCCTTTACTTTGTAATTAAGGGGAAAACAAATGATCGCATGTTGAGGAGAAACACAACATTTCCCTCAGTATTCCTTATAGGTGGAGGAAAGAAGATGAGACAACATATGTGTGAGGAGATGTAGTGTTAAAACACCAGACAAAAGAGGCATAACTGAACACATGCATATGGAAGAAATGCAATGTTCATTCTCGAAAATGGGGGCAAGCCATACAAGCTCAATGGAAGAGGTAGGTTTGCACTTACAATAATGACTTTGAATAATGTTTATATATACTACAATTACTATATCTAAATGTATGTTCCTTTTTCAATATACTAATCAAAACCTTCAAACAAAGGAAATGATTTAAAACAGATCTACATGGTTACCATATGACTTTATTGATATTATGAATTGGGGAAGATAGAATTTGGGACCAAGAATGATCAGTTTGGGTCATATCCTGAAAATCACACTAATGAACCATAATTAAAAATCCTTCTATTTGGGTTTAAAAAGGTGGAATTGTGGGTGTCATACCTCAAGCACAATCATCTTGGAGGTCGTCACTACATTCTATGAGTTGATAGCTTTCCAATGGTAATTTGTTTTCATCAAATGAAGTTCTTATGTAAAGGTTATGCCTCCAACAAGGTAATTATCCAATTGTTCCCCACATCTCTATGTGGTAGCCACATAAGCTCACCATAATTCACCCATAAGGAGTTAATAACATATCAGAATCCACTAGAGACCTCTATAATGATCATGAAGATTTCAAGAAGGTTTTGAAACCCTAAATTGAACCCCAATTCTAGTTATCAAAAAAACCTAGTGGGAGGGAAAAAGGGTTCACTTTCTTTTGTTTCCATTGTTGTTCCATATTATGAGAAATAAGTGTGGATCAGATACTAATAGAGAAAAGAGAAACAATATGTAGATGATTGTAGTAGAACATAGTTTCTCATAACTTCATAGCATGCATGGAACATTTTGTAACAAGTTTGTCTTATCTTTGTAGCACACTTGGACTGTTTTGTAATATGTATTTTAAAATCCATTATATAAAATATGAAAGGAAAAATCCTCAGTTCTTGTTGGTTTTTCTAGGGTAAATGTGCATTCCAATGTGTTTATTTTCTATTTAGCTTTATTTTCATGCCACGATAGTTAAAGGATTAATTTGGGATGTTTTGTTTCCTGTTAAATAATTAAAAACACAAATAGAAAATGGAGTTTAGTTTAATATCGCTCCATTGAATAGATTCGAATGATATTAGATCCCCCTCACCACCCGCACCTTGCATGAAAAATACACCCATAGTATTCCTACTAGAACTGTTTTCCACTTCAAATGACTTCTCCAAGGTAGGTAGTGGTAGGACTAGGGCTGTGACTAATCTTACAACTCAATTCTTCAAATGATTTATACTAATTATTTCCCCACTAGAAAATTTTACCATTGGTTGTTACTACATGAAGTGGTGTTTCCACAACTGAAAATGATGTTAATATTTTTTTTATATATTGGGAAACTCCCTCAAAAACCCTAACTTGTGCGGAATTAGTAGGAATAGACCCTTTAAGGATGGCCTCTATATTTGTAAGATCAATATTCAACTCACCTCCACCAATCACATGTCCCAAGTACACAAGGGACTACCTAGCAAACTCACACTTTCTTCATATGTACAACATGATCCTCACAAGTATAACTAAATATCCAAATTCCATTTATACATACTATAACAAATGAATCTATGAACATATGTAACACATCATTCATTATATGCATAAAATTAATTGGTGCATGACTCAAACTAAAAATCATTTCTGACCATTTGTATCATACAAAGATTGTTTCATCTTGAAGGCATCCTTATAACTCTTATTAATTGATTTGGACTTGAACATATCCAAATTTAAATCCAATTTAGTGAAGTACCTTGCTTGTTGTAGCTAATCCAACTCATGACAAAGGGTATTGATTCTTGAGGGTGATTGTGTTCATAGATCTATATTCAATGCACATTGTCCATATTATAACATCCTTATATGATACTAAAATGAAAAGGGGATTGCATGGTGTAGTACCTGGTCTTGTGATTCCTTTCTCCAACAACTCTTTGTTTATGAAGAATGTTCTCCTCTGGTTGGGATAGAATCCAAAACAGAGCGAATGGCCCAAAGACCTAACTCAATCCCAAAAATACAGTCAAGAAAATTGTAACTAACTAACTTACTTACTTTTGACAAGAAGGAAGGAGACAAACCTAGATCCTATATTTTTACATAGATCCCTCACTTAAAAGTTTTCTCCAGCGTTCCACTCCAACACTTCATCCAACCACCTACACACAAGGAGTAAGAAAATTGCATGATAGATAGTTACAAAATAACTAACTTTTAAATATGCTAACTGAAATAAATTCCATTAGTTTTCTATATAATTAAATGCTCAAGTGTAACGATCATAAACTAAAAAACAAAGTTGGATGGGAAATAGATCTCTTTATTGATTTAAAAACAAAGTTAATGAATGTTACAACTTGTAATTTCTATGGTGTTGCTCCCATCCAGGTTCCTCGACTCGAGCCAATGAATATCAACTCAACCTCCAACTTATTTGCACAAAAAATTATGAGAAAGAGAATTGGTCTCTTTCTGACAATATAAAGGGAGCAAAGACTGCTAGAAACAAGGATTTCTAGATCTGAAGGGGATAGTTCAAAGACACAAGAAAAAGGGGCTTGTAGACTCTAGCAAAAAAAAGGCCAACATAATGATGCTCGCAATAATGATACCCTCTCATATACACCTTAGCATTCTTTTATGCTCCAAATAAGTGGTTAGGGTAGTTATAGACAAGAAATCAGGGGTCATGAACCAAAGGAACCCATAAACCCTACCTGAAATTTAACAAATTTGTAATTTTTTTTTAGCCAAATAAATGTATATGCGTGCTGATAAAGAGAAACTTTTTTATGTACAAGATATGCATTACTGATAGGGAACATACATCTCAAAAAATGGGTGTTTTAATGATTTATAAGGAGGAATAAAGAGGTCTTGAGTCTACAAGTAGGGAAAAGGTACATGAATCAAGACAATAGGGAGTGAATGCATATGAAGTGGAAAATGATGCTATAACAGATGCCCCATAATGTGTGAGGTCATAAGAGAAATTGATGGCTAGAATACATTATAAATATAGGAGGTGAGTGTACAACGGGCCTAGGTAGAGTTCACTGAACACTAGTCCATAACATAACTTACAACATAAAACATGAGTACTTTATTCTCGAGGTGAGCATACCCATGCTCATGAGTGACAAAAACATGACCAATAAATCAAATACACTATGGATCCATGATATATGTATATAATTAGTGATCATGGCCATGAAAAATGAGTACATAGTGGATCCATGCCAAAATAGATCATATCCATGAAGAGATATACAATGGATCTATGTCTCATAATCATATAAGGCTATGTGGAAACAAGATATGTACAAAATGATCCTCTTCAAGTAACAATGTCATAGAAAGGAAGTGGTATTGTCCAATGCAACTCAGGAAACATTATAAAATATGTTATTCTACTATAGACTTGAGGTATTCAAATCAAACCGCTGATGGGATGAGTATACACTATGTAAATAGATGTGTTGAAGTAAAACATACTGAGACACCATTTTATTACAAATCATTGATGTATACTGTTAAAAAATGAGATAAAACCCAACGATAATGATAATGGACATCAAGATCCCTATTACATTCTAGAAAGTGAAAATAAATGAGCTAAGATCTAACACTTGTAGAATCTATCGATAATGGGACATTGATGTATACCCATTGTCAATAGCGAGGGAACCTGCCAATGATGACTGAAGCCCCAAGTTACTAATAAATACTCTAGATCTCGATCTTAGAGAAAATGAGTTGAAGTTGATGGTAAGAGATCCACTGGAAGGAGGGAATTAAAGAATCCCTCATCATCCAACATGAGGAACAATAAAGGGCCAAATATTTGGAAGAAATCGGATGAAATATTGAAAAGACACACATTCAAGTAAATATCTCACATTCACTAGATGGAACAATGCACAGAAGAGACCCTCTAAGCAACAAACAATATTGAAAACCACTGAAAAAGGTGAGGAATTCCACCCATGAGGAAAATGGAACCCAAGATACTGCATGAATCCCAAAGTGTGAATAAGGTCTTGACATCAAACAAAAGGGAAAACACTCAGTCAACGACCAATGATGGATTGTCATATACTGAGTGCAGGGTAACCTATCAATGATGTAAATAGGCCCAAGGTGATACTCTAGGTCAAACTCTCAAAGAAATGTGTCGTAGGTGATAAGAAATAACCCACCAATAATAAGTCAATCGGGACCTTCTATACTGACACAAGTAATGAGGTAGAAATAAAAACATTAGTATTCTCTTCCTCTATACATATATTCAACATGTGGGTCAATTTATTTGCAACTATAGGATCACCCAACACTTTAAGGACAACAACAAAATAAATCACTTAACTGGTTTTCTGATTTAGCCTCAGGGTAAGTGTTGCACAATATTTCCTCTCACGCCATGCATCACAACTCTTCACACACATTTTCCTCTTCCAAGGCCTTATGCACCACGTGTTGTAATTGTTTATGTGTGTGGCCCTCTTCTATTTCCTTTTGTGCCATGTGTTTCAATTCTTCGTGCACATATTCCTCTTCTAGCACCCTCCGCGCATCGCATATGAACTTCTTCTACTGTGTGGCATCAAATTTATGAGATTCTTGTGCTACATTTTTTTATTTTTCCTTATCGATTCTGGCCTAAATTTTCTCCTTGTTCCATGTCATCTCCCATAAATATTCCTCCTTGGGATACCACCTGTAGATCAACTTCTTCTTTTGGCTTATGATCTTCACACAACTCAACAGTCACCATGTTGTGGTGCCGCTTGTTTTCTTCCCATTTTTCCAATAACTCTCGAAAATCCTTCATGACATGGTTTGCACTGTGGAAATTCCCAAAGAGTGTGCATGGCTTGGTATATAATAGTGATAAGTTTCCTATCTCACCATATTTAAAACTAATAGTTGTATCCTCCACACAACTTCTCACCCTAAAATCGTCCTTGACCATCGATCTTGAGAGGTCGTGATCTGGGCTGCATCAGGCCCCACCACTTAGCGCTCCTGCCATATTTATCATATCCTACCAAATTTAGCCCCTTTTACTAGTTTATCAGGCTTCTAAACAGGTTTAGTATCCTGCTAGATCCTGAAATCTGGATTTCACACAAAAAATTTAACATGTGATAACATTGGCTCCAACTGGGGATGTTATCCTCCCAGTGAGGTAGCAAAGAACATGTAGTCCTGGTTCCTGATCCATTGGGATGCTCCTGAAACATGTGTGTACATTTCTTTGACATGTCACCAGTGTCCACTGAAAACCAAAGTCTTCACACTGCTCTCAACTAAAAGTTGAACACTAAATACACCACTAAAATCTGACTATACACACTACTGAAAACCCAAACTGAAAAATTCTTGACCAACAAGCTTATTCACAACTACCTACCCTAACTGCTGACATGAACTGCCAATCAATTGAAATCAAAATTCCAATGAAACCATGCAAGAACTTTATCCACTGTTTGCTTTCTTTGCTCATTCTTTCTCCAAATCTTGTTTACTGATAATTCATTCAAAAATTCATCCATAAATTCAAATATCAAAAAATTAAAAACATCGGGATTGTTTACTTCTTCCAACAAAACTGTAAATGGATCCTCTAAAACATGCATAAAAAAACAATCATGTTTCACCCCTTCCACTGCATCCTTGTTTTCATGTAATTCAACCTGTTGATTACCACAAAGAGGCTAAAAAGTCTGTTGAGACTATTGGAAATAACAATCTTCTGAACCAAAATATAGTGTTGGATGA
This sequence comes from Picea engelmannii, assembly GCA_009831015.1. Lineage (NCBI taxonomy): Eukaryota > Viridiplantae > Streptophyta > Pinopsida > Pinales > Pinaceae > Picea > Picea engelmannii. The sequence continues at coordinate 214,869 of ML790240.1, forward strand.
AATTAAAACCTTGGTGGCAAGAAATCCATATCTAACACTGACATTGATTGACCATCATCTTTATTTCCAAGGTGGTAGTTGAGCACTGGCTGCAAATCTGAACTGACATAACCTTCCATGTAATCAACAACACAGTCATTAAATGCATGAGAAGGTTGTTGGTCTTTCGCACTGATAACAATTTGCTCATGTAAAATAGTGTCACTGTGACTGCAGTCAGACTTCCCTGCTTCCTCTGTTATCTCATTATTTACTTTCAACAGTTCAAAGGAAGAAAAACATAATGGAAGATAGTTTTCATTAGCAAGTCCAATGCTTTATTCATATTCAACATAATGCATGGAGGATTTCTTATTTGAAAAATTATAAACATTTTTCGTCAGCAATTTGAAAGAAGCAAAACACAATGAAAAAGTTCTTTCACCTGATTCAAAACTTTATTCATTTTCTTCACTGCTGTCATATGCATATTTTTCATTTTCTTTGGATTGTTGAAAACAATCATTTTTCAGATTCATCTTCGACCAATGGATGTGATTTTGAACTAATAAGACCTTCTATATAAGTAACACGGCTGTCCAACATATGAGAAGATTATTGCAATTACTTGTCAATTTGTTCCAGTGAATTAGTGTGATTTGGCATCAGCACACCTTCCTTTGCTTCAATGATGATCCTAAATTTTTCTTTCAACGATCTAAACGAAGAAAATCATAAAGGTAAATAATTTCCTTCAGTTGATTCAATACTTCCTTAATATTCTCCTTTGTAACTGTGATATGTAGGCTAATTTCTCTCATTACACTACTGAAAAGGAACATTTCCTAATAGAGAACATGCTGCTAGTTGTTCTAGGAAGTAAACATCATAATCATATTCATCATATATAGGAAAATCAGAAACATCAAGGAAAATCTTGGAACATCAACCTGCTCTTCAACAAGATGATTTGCAAATTAATCTCCTTGACTGTCTACAAATGAATACATAAAAAAATCAACCCCATGGTTATCATGGGATGGATCAGAAGCTAAATTAGGACCTTCTTTTTCAATAAGTGGAATATAATCCTTTGCAAAATCATTAGCATTTAAAACTTCAAGAGGACGTATAATATTATTAACCCTCTGCTCAAGATTCAGATCAACTGTTTTATGTTCATATTCATTGTCATGTTATTTAGCATCCAACTCCTCATTTCAAATCTATTTACATGCTTGAATATTGTGTTTAATCTCCTGAGCATCATTAAACATTTGTTGTAAGGACTTAGGTCTTCTTTCCATCAGGAGGAAAGACAAATCTAGGTGAAGGGTTATTGCATAATGGAGCATGGAAACAACTTCAGTGGGTTGAATTTATTTGAGAAAAATGTAATAAATACTGGAAAACCTTCTACTAAATGTAGAAATAGTTTCACTGCTTTGCCTTTTCAAGGCATAGAACTCTATAAGATGTAGATCCAAAGATTTCCTCTTTCCCCAAAATTTCAAAAAGACATTCTTCAATTCCTCCCATGAGCTAATTGTCTCTGGATGCAAGTGTTTAAACCAATATTTGGTATCCCCTTTCAAGGATTGAGAGGATCCCCTCATACAAACATCGTCATGATAAATCTCAAACAAATCTATAAAATTTTCAAAATCTTGGATGTGTTTTTTCAGTTGTGATGGCATTAGGTTCTCCATCAAACACAGGTAGGTACTTATAGTGTTTTGTAGGAAAATTATGAAGGATGTGAGATAATTTTAAAGGTATGTATCTAAGCTAAATATTGGAGGGTGTTGGATCAAGTAAAGGAGGTGAGATATCAACCTTGATTTGATGAGGCTCAGATGGAAGATTTTGATCAAAATCAGTGATAAAATGAGGAAATATATGTACAAATTTAGGAGGAAGATACACAAGTACAATATTCTCATGATCATCATTTGAATGCAGAAGTTAAAGAAAAATTTGTTTAGCATGTTCAGGAAAGGACATAAGATAATTAATAACAAAAAATATTATGTCTTGGAAAAAACTCAACTTTAGGTACTTGTTTTCTCCCATGATGTCCTTTCATACCTCTGTCAAGGGATCTCGTCCTCTAGTGGAGTCTATGAATTTCATTTGAAGCTTGATTGGATTCGCTAGGTGGAAATGTACAACCTTCTCGTGTTTGACCTCTACCCACCATCAGAAATAAGGTCTAAACCTTGTCATTTCTCCCAGGGAAGATTTCACCTTCGGTCCCCAGCAACGACGCCATAATGTTAGCACTCTGTAAATTTGTTCGGCTGATAAAAAAAATGATAGAGGTAACCTACAAATGAAATTTAGAGTTGGGTACTAGATTTCTCAGTTCAGACAGGGATCTCTCGTGTCACTTGGTGTTTCTTTGACAATCAATGGCTAGGTTCATTGTTTTCAGGGTTTTTTTTTATGATTTTGTTGGTAAGGAAGGGGAGGTACACTTAGGGCTATGGAGTCTAAATTATGAAAATGAATGAAAACATTGACTGTCCAATAGGACTCTCCAGAGGATCAAGGCTAAATGAGGCGATGAATATGAGTTATAAATTGAATCTTGCATAGTGTAAGAATAAAGAAGAAAACAAGTAACTGCATCAAAGAATTAATGAAATGAATTCTGATTTAGTTAGGAAGAACTTAACACAGTTTAAATTGATTAAGCCAAGAGCATCACATGATGAATTCTTGGCCTTTAAACTATCCAATTTAAACAAAATACAGTGTAAATGAAATTATAAACACAAAAAATACATACAAAGAGAGGAGACAAAACTCATATCACTACCATTAGAATCCTTTCATAGAAACTTCAAAGGATTCTGCATATGTATTCAATCCAGCTTCAGAAAATTACAATTAAAAGTTCCAAACAGCCAAAATCGTGCCCTTTCACCCCTACCCACACTAATACATTTGGAGCTCCTAATATTTATACAAGATGAGTTCTTTCAGTTTGAAACCTATTACAGTGATTACAAAGAAATGCTTTAGCTTCTGAAACCAATTACAATGATTAAATTTAAACGTTTCAGTTCTTAAACTGATTACAATGATTACAATGATTTTGCCTTCTATGGTGTTTTAATCCTTCTCTTTTCCCTCTGACTCTGTCTCAACCTTTTGTGTGATTCACTGTCTTTCATTGACCTCTGGGCATCATTTTCCAGGCCCTGGAAAACTGTGTTGATTAAGGTTGGTTGTCATTGATGTCAACCCTTGAAGAAAGACCCGTAACACAAAGGTTGGGTAATAGACCCAATATTGTTTGATGTAAATATGACTTGTTATTTTCTTGTCATGGTTGATAATAAGTAGAAATGGATGAACTCCAAAGTGGTCCCCTTATGGTGAAAGCCCTCATGGGAAGACGCTTTGTAGATTGAGTTATCCTAGAAGTATGGTTAGAGAACCCATGCTTATTTTTTGAATAATGAGATGAAGGTTGGTGAATTTGTCATTGAAACTATCCTATATGGATATTTCTTGTCATGCCATTTTCGGTGGTATGTGGAACATCACATATCTCCTCACGGTTAGAGAGTTATGGCCATGAGAAGTTGGAGAACCTAGGTTTGGGTAATGGACCCAATTTTGTTTGATGGATAATGGTATGAGTTTTGATATATTTTCAGGTAATAATATTCTATATGGATGGTACATGTCATTCCATTTCTGGTGGCATGTGGAACATCACATAACTCCTCATGGTTTGAGAGTTATGGCCTTACGAAGTTGGAGGAGCCTCTTATGTCATCTAGAAGCCCCAAAAGGTCAAAGTAGTTTAAGAGATTTTAGAAGGTAAATAATAAAGTGAATTGATGAGTGTACTATAATTCAAAGTGAATAAAAAATAAATTATTGTTAACCCTAAAATAAGGAAAGTGGGCAAAGTGACCTAGACGATGTTTTTAAGGAAGCTACTTGGAGAATATAAATAAGAGGCAAGGCTCTCTAATTTTAGAAACACTTGAGAATATTGAATACCTATATGTTTCTGAGGTAACCAAAGGATATATAAGCCAAATTTCTTAGGGAAGGTGAAGAAAAGAAGGCTGGAATTCAAGGAAGGATAAATTATTTTGATGATGCTTTCTAAGGTATGTTATTTACAACTCATCTCACCATTTTCGCAATACCTTTTTTTTTTCTAGAATGATACAGACCATGAAATTTATCTTCCATTGAGGAAACATATCAAAGTATCTATGGTAAAAAATTAATCTTGTGGGTCATTGTATTTTTGGAGTTACACTCCGTGGAAAATAAGGTTTGTGGCTAGTCCTGAAACTAGTCAAAAATAGGTGTTTCGGGTAAAAACGTCATAAATTCTTCATAAAAGATCCAAATTTAGTAAGAAAAAAATGTGTTGGTTATATTACAGTATTTAGTATGCATTACAACAGTTTTATATCAATTCAACAAATATTCCGTGCATAGCACGCTCTACAAGGTCGCTCTCTAGAATAAGTCGAAATTCAGCAAGGTATGCCATTTTTGATATAACTACGTTTTTGAGAAATTCCAAGTAGTGAAACCTAGAGGAATTGCATAAAACACACCGAAGAACATTTTGTATTAGTTTCAAATCTTTATTCATTATAGGTACAAATTTATGATTATTTCAAGTGAGGGTTGTTGACTAATCCAAAACTAGTCATGTGAGACTAAAGAAAAGTTTGATGTAAATGCTAGTCTCTTGTTGTTTAAAGTTAAGGTAGATTTGCAAGTATGTGATCATATAAACCAGGTCTATTACAGAGTTATAAATCATATTTGGATGATGAAATTGATGAGGGCTTTTGGTTGAAGTACAAGTTGGTTACATGGTTGATACAAGTAGTTGATGAGTTGGCACATACATGAGGTGTATAGTTGATGATGTTGGTACATATTGATGAGTCACAGTTGATGATCAGTTGAAACATGATTGGTACTTACTTGGTACATGGTTGGTTGCACTTTGTTATGGTATAGGTTGATTATAGATTGTTTGGTACATGTTGGTGCATGGTTGATGCACTTGTTTATGGTATATGTTGGTGCATGGTTGGTTTCACTTGTTTATGGTACATGTTGATTACAGATTGTTTGGTATAGGTTGGTGCATGGTTGATGCACTTTTTTATGGTACAGGTTGGTGCATGGTTGATGCACTTGTTTATGGTACAGGTTGGTGCATGGTTGATGCACTTGGAGCTCCCCTCAGGTTGTAGCTTGAAAAACTAGGGGGTTGGAGCCTCCTTCCAGTTGCAGCTGGAAAACAAAGGAAGTTGGTGCTTCCAATAAATGTAATTCTTCAAGACATATAAGAAAAAAAATTATGTGGTTTTCTCCCGATTTGGGTTTCCACGTAAAAAACTGGTGTACTGTGTATGTGTGTGATTGTTCATTTCTTATTGCTCATTATTGGATAATAATTCTACATTGATATAACACTTGGATTATTTGAATAAAAAGGATTATAATTATGCTATTACTGATTCACCGCCCCTCTCAGTAATCCAACAATTGGTATCAGAGCAAGTTCCTTCAAAAATCAGTTTAGCCACTAAAAGGTAGATCATGGAGAGTACCAACTTGTATAAAAATAGAATACCACAATTTGATGGACAAAAGTATGATTTTTTGAGCATAAGGATGAAGACATATATACAGGCACATGGATTTCAATTTTGGCAATCAATTGTAGATGGATACACATCACCAACAGTTCCACCAACAAATGACAAAGCAGTGAAACTCGGTGAGAATAATTCAAAATCCAAAAATGCACTTTTGAATGGTCTCAGTGATACAGTATTCACCAAAGTTGAACATTGTAAATCCTCTAAAGAGATTTGGGACAAGCTTCAGAATAATTATGAAGGAGATACAAAATTCAAAGCAACACAGCTTCAAACTTATAGAGGTCAATTCGAACAACCAAAAATGAAGGAAGATGAGAATATTGTAGCCTACTTCTTACGAGTCGATGAAATAGTGAATGAAATCATAGGATTGGGAGAAGAAATAGAAGAATCTATAATTGTTCAAAAGGTACTAAGATCTCTTCCTATGAGATTTAACCCTAAGATATCATCACTAGAAGAAAGATCGGATCTAAACTCAATAAGCATGGAAAAATGCATGGAATCTTCACAGCATATGAAATGAGAACTAAACAGGAAAATCCAGATATAAAAGAAGCAACCTTCAGAGCATCCAAAAGATCAAAGAAAAAGAAAAAGGAACAAGAAGAATATAGCAGTAACAGTGATGTCTAGGAAGATGATGAAGAAGTGACCAACTTCATCAAAAGTCTAAACAAGGGAATCGATGGTAGATATAGAGGTAAGCTTCCTTTAATTTGTTTTAATTGTGATGGTATTGGTCATTTTGCTAACAAATGTCCTCATAAGAAAAAGAGAAATGATGAAGGTTACTCAAAAGGAAAACACACATATAAGAAAAAAGAACTACAAATAAAATTTTCAAGAAAAGCTTATGCACCAAAGAAGACATCTCATCATCAGATGAAGATGAAGTCAGTGACAGTGAGACAAGAAGAGTTCTATTCATGGCAGTAAAAGACTCTGACAAAGAAGACTCCGAAGAAGAATATGAAGAAGCCGAAGAATAATATGAAGAAGTCGAAGAAGAAATTGAAGAAGCAAAATTTGACTATCGAGAAGAATTAATGTGTGCCATAGAAGTTATCAGAAGAGAAAAGAAGAAAACCAAGAAACTACAAGCAGAACTAGATAAGGAAAATTTGACTCGAGAACTAGAACAAATGATCACAAAATTGAAGGTTCAAATAGAATAAGATAAAAGAATTGATGAAGCACTCGAATAAAATCTAGAAGAAAAGGACAGGATCATTGGAAACTTGGAAGCAGAGATTCTTGCACTAAGAAAGGATATTCAAAAGAAAAATATGCAAAATAGCTCAAAAGTTCTGGATGACATTATCAGTAGTAAAAAATCTCATCTTGACAAGTCCGGACTTGGATACAATCAGACAGAAAATGGATCAAGCTCCAAAAAATAGAGCAAGAAACATATCCAAAAATTTATGTAGAAACAATAAAAGGGGATAGGAAGATATACAAGGAAGATTACAGGGACACTCCTCCACCAAGAAGATTTAGATTTCAAAATCAACAATAGACAGATAGGCCTCAAGAAGAATAAGGATCATAAGATAACCTCCTTTCAGAAGATCTTCAACTCCCAGGTATCAAACTATAGTTTTTGGTTTATGTTATGCATGTAATAATTTTGGACATAAAGCTGTGAATTGAAGAGCTAAAAATAGGAACAATAACAAATTTGAGAGTCATACACAAAGGGGTTATTCAAGAAGAGCTAGTGAAACACGGAGAAGAAGTTACAATAGGTTTGAATCTTTGAGCACTGAAGTGGAATGTTACAAATGTAACAATTTTGGACATGTGACCAAAGATTGCAGAATGACATTCCTTCTTAAAGAACCTCAACAGAATAACAACAGTCACAGACATGAACCTCGGAAAATGACATGGATAAGAAAGCAATATCAGTATAACAATGAAGAATGCACAATTGCTCTAACAGCTAAGTAGAAGAAACGTGGTTGGTATGTTGACAGTGGATGTTCAAAACACATGACAGTTGATAGAGACAAGTTTCTTACATTACGAAAGGAAAGAAATGGATCGGTCTCCTTCGAAAATGATGATTCAAACAAAATCATTGGAAAAGGCACAGTCCGAATTGGGAACAAGAATGAAAAGACAGAAAATGTTCTACTAGTAGAAGATATGAAACATAATCTTCTAAGTGTGAGTCAAATGTGTGACCAAGGTAATAAAGTTACTTTCGATTCACAGAAGTGTGAGATAAGAAAAGAAGGTTCAAGGAAATTGGTCGCTACAGCTACAAGAACCTCAACCAACATATATGTGTTAAGTGAAATTGGAAATGAAATTTTTTGTCTAGGAAAGGAAGCTGAAAGTTGGCTATGGCACAGAAGAATGGGGCACACACATTTTGATAACCTTGTCAAAGTTAGAAAAAGAGAAGCAGTCAGAGAAATGCCCCAGATCACGAAACCAACCAACACTTTATGGAAGCATTGCCAACAAGGAAAGAAAACAAAGACTAGGTTTAAATCAAAGGAATATTCAACGACAAGACCATTGGAAATTGTGCATACTAATCTAGTTGGACCAACTAAAACAAAGGGCTTAAAATGTGAGAAATACTTCATGTTATTAGTTGATGATTATACAAGAATGACTGCAGTTTTCTTTCTCAAGAATAAGTTAGAAGCTTTTGAAAACTTCAAGATCTACAAGGAAATGGTTGAAAATGAAATGGATTCAAAAATCAAATGCTTGAGATCTGATAATGGAGGAGAGTTCACCTCAAAGGAATTTATGGACTACTACAACAATCATGGAATAAAAAGGAAATTCTCTGTTGCTAGGACACCTCAACAGAATGGAGTTTTTGAAAGAAAGAACAAGACAATACATGAAATGGATTGAACAATGTTAATGCATTCGAAATTGACATATATTTTTTAGACACAGGTAGTGCATACAACAGTTCACATTCAAAACAGAGTAATGCTTAAAAACAACACTGAAAAAACTCCTTACAAACTATGGAAAGGAAGACCAGCAAATGTCAAGCACTTTAGAGTTTTTGGAAGCAAATGTTATATCAAAAGAGAAGATGGCAGAATGAGAAATTTTCACTCTTGTGTGGACAAAGGAGTACTTGTTGGTTACTTAAGTACAAGGAAAGCATACAAGTATTACAATCTAAGATTGAACAAAGTTGTGGAAAGCATCAATGTATCAATTGATGAAACAGGTAGACCAGAATCAAAGGAAGAAAATGAATCAATGAAACAACCCTTAGAAGAAGAAGTAGAAGTTGAAAAATAAGTAGAAGAGGAAGACGAAGAGAATCCGACAAAAGAAGAAGAGAAATTTCAGCAAGTGTCTCCAAAGACACCCAGTAAATGAGTAGAGAAGAATCATCCTTCAGACCAGATTATCGGAAACACAGATGCATTAGTTGAGACTAGAAGAAGAATCCATTCACCAAAACAAACACACCTAGCACTCTTATCTACAATTGAACCAAATTGTTTTGAAGAAGCCAACAAGGATGAATCTTGGAATAATGCCATGGATGAAGAATTAGATCAAATAGAGAAAAATGACATTTGGGAACTAGTTCCAAGACCAAAGAATAAGAATGTGATCGATACAAAGTGGGTCTTCAAGAGTAAATTGAATGAAGATGGACAAGTTAGAAGGAACAAAGCTAGATTGGTATGTAAAGGATATGCACAGGTTGAAGGAATCGACTTTGAAGAGACATTTTCCCCAGTTTCTAGAATGGAAGGAATCTATTTGATTTTAGCTTATGCATGCTCCAAAAGTATTGAAATGTATCAAATGGGCGTAAATCATCTTTTTTGAATGGGAAACTTGAAGAAGAATTCTACATTGAACAACCAAAAGGATTTCAGTTGTCAGAAAACACAGATTATGTGTGTAAATCAAAGAAGGCCTTGTATGGTCTAAAACAAACTTCTAGAGCATGGTACGCTAGACTAGATAAGTATTTGCAGTAGGTAGGGTTCAGAAAAACAAGTGAAAACAACAACCTCTACATCAAGGTAAGTCAAGGTAATATTTTATTAATTGAATTTTATGTTGATGATATTATTTTTGGTAGTGATGATGACAGGTTAAGCCATAAATTTGCAAAAGATATGAAGAACAAATTTGAAATGTCGTTACTTGGAGAACTATCCTTCTTTCTGGGACTTTAGATACACCAAATAAACCAAGGAATTTTTATTTCTCAAACCAAGTATATCATAGAAATGCTAAAAAGGTTCAGTATGGAAGATTGCAAACCAATTATCACTCCCATGCAAACCAGTTGCAAGTTGAGAAAATATGATGATTCAAAGTCTACAGATCAGAGGTAATACAGGTCAATGATTGGCAGTGTACTATATGTGACAACATCTAGACCAGATGTAATGCAGGCAGTTGGACAGGTGGCACGATTTCAAGCAGCACCAAAGGAATCACATGTATTCGCAGTGGAGAGTATTTTCAAATATCTCAAAGGAACAAAAGAGTTTGGATTATGGTATCCAAAAGGAAAGGATCTATCACTTATTGCCTACATAGATGAAGATTGGGTAGGTTTTATTGATGACTAACGAAGCACTAGGGGAGAAACATTCTACTTGGGTGAGTGTTTAGTATCATGTATAAGAAAGAAACAATCATCAGTATCCTTATCTACAACTGAGCCAGAGTACATTGCAGTAGCATCATGTTGTACAGAGGTTCTTTGGATGAAACAAACTCTTACATATATACAGGTTGAGTATGATGAGCCCATTCCAATCTTTTGTGATAATACAAGTGCCATCAGTATCTCAAAGAATCCGGTGATGCACTCCAAGACTAAGAACATTCCAATCAAGTATTACTTTTTATGGGAACATGTTGCAGAAAACAACATCAGAGTTGAGTATGTGGGCACAAAATAACAAGTGGTACACATCTTTACAAAACCACTTCCACGAGAAGCCTTTGAGTATATTCTCCAGAGACTCTGAGTTATTTCTACTCAAAAATGAATGATTTTGAATGCTTATCTTATATGTATTAGATGTACACAAGGAAGCACCATAAGAAGACAATTTAGTCAGGGGGAGCAACCCCAAATGGAAAGATACCTTTGTCATTGATGACAAAGGGGGCGACATTTATCAGATGTAGAGGACAGAGGCATGGTTCCAGGGGGATCAGATTTATCAGATGTATAGGACAACGACATAGTTTCAGGGGGAGCATGAGTGATACGATTTCAGTATTGCATCAAAGTGTTTCCATCAATGCCAAAGGAGGATATTGTTGATTAAGGTTGGTTGTCATTGATGTCAACCCTTGAAGAAAACCCCGTAGCACAAAGGTTGGGTAATGAACCCAATATTGTTTGATGTAAAGATGACTCGTCAGTGTCTTTTCATGGTTGATAATAAATAGAAATGGATGAACTCCAAAGTGGTCCCCTTATGTTGAAATCCTCACGGGAAGATGCTTTGCAGATTGAGTTATCCTAGAAGTATGATTAGATAACCCATGCTTATTTGTGGAATAATGAGATGAAGGTCAATGAATTTTTCATTGAAAATATCCTATATGGATATTTCTTATCATGCCATTTCCAGTGGTATGTGGAACGTCACATAAATCCGCACGGTTCGAGAGTTGTGGCCATGAGAAGTTAGGGAACCCAAGTTTGGGTAATGGACCCAAGTTTGTTTGATGGGTAATGGTATGAGTTTTTATTTATTTGTAGTTAATACTATTCTATATGGATGGTACATGTCATTCCATTTCTGGTGGTATGTGGAATGCCACATAATGCCTCACAGTTTGAGAGTTATGGCCTTACAAAGTTGGAGGACTCTCTTATGTCATCTAGAAGCCCCAAAAGGTAAAAGTAGTCAAAGTGGTTAAAGAGATTTTAGAAGGTAAATAATAAAGTGGAATTATGAGTGTACTATAATTAAAAGTGAATACAAAATAAATTATTTAAATAATAAATTTAATGGAGAAATTAGAAGTGGGTTAACCCTAAAATAAGGAAAGTGGGCAAAGTGACCTAGAAGATGTTTTTAAGGAAGCTACTTGGAGAATATAAATAAGAGGCAAGGGTCTCTCATTTTAGACATACTTGAGAATATTGAATACCTATAGGTGTCTGAGGTAACCAAAGGATATCTAAGCCTAATTTATGAGGGAAGGTGAAGAAAAGAAGGCTGGAATTCAAGGAAGGATAAATTATTTTGATGATGCTTTCTAAGGTATGTTATTTACAGGTCCTCTCACCATTTTCACAATCAGTTTTTTTCTAGAATGATTCAGACTGTGAAATTTCTATGCCATTGAGGAAAAATATCCAAGTACCTGTGATAAAAAATTCATCTTGTGGGTCATTGTATTTTTGGAGTTACACTCTGTGGAAAATAAGGTTTGTGGCTAGTCCTGAAAGTAGTCAAAAAGAAGTGTTTCGGGTAAAAACGTCATAACTTCTTCATAACGGATCAAAATTCAGTAAGAAAAAATGTGTTGGTTAGGTTATAATCTGTAGTATTATTTTTAATATTTTTAGATCGATTCAGCAAATATTCCGTGTGGGGCACACTCTACAAGGTTTCTCTCTAGAATAAACCAGAATTTAGCAAGGCATGCCATTTTTGCTATAACTATTTTTCTGAGAGGTTCCAAGTAGTGAAACCTAGTGGAATTGTATAAAACACACTGAAGAACATTGTATATCAGTTTCATATCTTTATTCATTATAGGTACAAAGTTATGATTATTTCAAGTTAGGGTTGTTGACTAATCCAAAACTAGTCATGTGAGAATAAAGAAAAGTTTGATGTAAATGCTAGTCTCTTTTTGTTTAAAGTTATTACAGATTTGCAAGTATGTGATCATATACACTAGGTCTATTACAAAGTTATAAATAATATTTGGATGATTAAATTGATGAGGTATTTTGGTTGAGGTACAAGTTGGGTACATGGTTGAGACAAGTAGTTGATGAGTTGGCACATACATGAGGTGTATAATTGATGGTGTTGGTACACATTACTGATTCATAGTTGATGAGTATTTGAAACATGATTGGTACATACTTGGTACATGGTTGGTTGCACTTGTTTATGGTACAGGTTGATTACAAATTGTTTGGTACAGGTTGGTGCATTGTTGATGCACTTGTTTATGGTATAGGTTGGTGCATGGTTGGTTTCACTTGTTTATGGTACTGGTTGATTACATATTGTTTGGTACAGGTTGGTGCATGGTTGATGCACTTGTTTATGGTACAGTTTGGTGCATGGTTGATGCACTTTTTTATGGTAAAGATTGATTATAGGTTGGGGTACAGGTTGATGCATGGTTGATACATGGTTTAGGTTTATTGGTACAGGTTTACAACAATATATCTCACAGTGATATTGTGACAATGGTTCCATCATTCTACTTCTACTTCAAGGTAGATGGACGGGGCAAGGACAGGTGGTTGTAGCCACCTTCCGGTTATATCCAGAGGACATAGGGGGTTGTAGCCTCCTTCTGGTTGTAGCTAGAGATTGGGGAGTTGGAGCTTCCCTCAAGTTGTAGCCTGAGAAACTAGGGGGTTGGATCCTCCTTCTAGTTTCAGCTGGAAAACAAAGGAATTTGGTGCTTCCAATGAATGTAATTCTTCAAGACATATAAGAAAAAGCGTTTCATGGTTTTCTCTCGATTTGGGTTTCCACATAAAACACTAGTGTATTGTGTATGTGTGTGATTGTTCATTTCATATTTCTCATTATTGGATAATAATTCTACATTGATATAACACTTGTATTATTTGAAGAAAAAGGATTATAATTACACTATTACTTATTCTTCCCCCCCTCTCAGTAATCCAACAAACTACAATGGCCTTACCCAGCCAGATTATCACCTTTGATTGCAAGTCAGGGACTACTTTGTCTCAGATATAATTCCCCACAGTCATTTTTTGGGGGCATGAGGAAGTGGTTTGGGGTAATCTGATTTTCTCCCCAAAATAAAATTGGTGGCACCACGTAGATCCCAATGAAAACCGTGGTTTACATTTCGGCCCACTCTCCCAATTTTATCCTTTGTGCAACTTCTCACCCTGAAATTGTCCTCGACCATCGATCTTGAGAGGTCATGATCTGTGCCACATTGGGCCCCACCACTTAGCGCTCCTACCATATTTAGCCTCTCCTTCTAGATTTATCCCATTTTACTAGTTTATCGAGATTCTAAATAGGTTTAGTGTCCTACTAGATCCTGAAATCTGGATTTCTCACAAAACATTTAACATGTGAAAACATTAGCTCCAACTAGGGATGTTATCCTCCCAGTGAGGTAGAAAATAACTCGTAGACCCGGTCCCTCATTGATTGGGATGCTCCCAAAACATGTGTGTACATTGCTCTGACCTGTCACCAATGTCCACTAAAAACCAAAGTCTGCAAACTGCTCTCAACTTAAATATGAACTCTAAATACCTCACTAACATCAAATTGTACACACTACTGAAAACCCAAACTAAAAAATGCTTGACCAACAAGCTTATTCACACCTACCTACCCTAATTGCTAACATGAACTGCCAATCAAGTGAAATCAAAATTCCAATGCAACTATGCAAGAACTTTATCCACTATTTTATTTCTTTTCTCATGCTTGCTCCAAAGCCTATTTACTGATAATTCATTCAGAAATTCATCCATAAATTCAAATATCAAAAAATAAAAAACATTGGGATTGTTTACTGCTTCCAAAAAAACTGAAAATGGATCCTCTAAAACATGCATAAAACAACAATCATGTTTCACATCTTCCACTGCATCCTTGTTTTCATGTAATTCAACATGTTGACTACCACAAAGAGGCTGAAAAATCTATTGAGACTGTTGGAAATAAAAATCTTCTGAATTAGAAGATAGTGCTAGCTAAAATGAAAACCCTGGTGGAAAGCAATCCATATCTAACACTGACATTGATTGACCATCATCTTTATTTCCAAAATGGTAGTTGAGCACAGGATGCAACTATGAACTGAAATAACCTTCCATGTAATAAAAAAAACGATCATTAAATGCACGAGAAGGTCGTTGGTCTTCCTCACTAATAACAATTTGCTCATGTAAAACAGTGTCACTCTGACTGCAGTCAGACTTCCCTGCTTCCTCTATTATCTCATGATTTACTTTCAACAGTTCAAAGGAAGAAAAAAATAATGGAATATAGTTTTCATTGGCAAGTCCAATGCTTTCTTCATATTCAACATCATGCCTGGAGGATTTCTAATTTGAAAAATTATAAACATTTTTCTTCAGCGATTTGAAAGAAGCAAAACACAATGGCAAAGTTCTTTCACCTGATTCAAAACTTTCTTCATTTTCTTCAATGTTGTCATATGCATATTTTTCAATTTCTTTGGATTCCTAAAAACAATCATTTTCATATTCATCTTCGACCAATGGATGTGATTTTGAACTGATAAAACCTTCTATATAACAAGTAACAGGGTCATCCAGCATATGAGAATATTGTTGCAATTTATTGTCAATTTGTTCCAGTGAATTAGTGTGATTTGGCAACAACACACCTTCCTTTTCTTGAGTGATGATCTTAAAATTTTCTTTCAACAATCTAAATGAAGAAAAACACAAAGTTAAAGAATCTCCTTCAACTAATTCAATACTTCCTTCATATTCTCCTTTGTAACTGTGATATGTAGGTTGATTGCTCTCATTACACTGCTGAAAAGGAACATTTCCTAATAGAGAACATGTGGTTGGTTGTTCTAGGAAGTCAACATCATAATCATATTCATTATATATAGCCAAATAAACAACATTTGTAATGTCATATAACAAGGAAAAGCTTGGAACATCAACCTTCTCTTCAACAAGCTGATTTCCTAATTCATCTCCTTGACTGTCTACAAATGAATACATAAAACAATCAGCCTCATGTTTATCATGGGATGGATCAAAAGCTAAATTAGGACCTTCTTTTTCAATAAGTGGAATATAATCCTTTGAAAAATCTTTAGCATTTAAAATGTCAAGAGGACATATGATATTATTAACCCTCTGCTCAAGATTCAAATCAACTATTTTCTGTTCATATTCACTATCATGTTCTTTAGCATCCAACTCCTCATTTTAAATATGTTTACATGCTTGAATATTGTTTTGGATCTCTCGAGCATTATTAAACATTTGTTGTAAGGAATTAGGTATTCTTTCCATTAGGAGGAAAGACAAATATGGGTCAAAGGTTGTTGCATATGGAGCATGGAAACAACTTTAGTGGGTTGAATTTATTTGGGAAAATTGTAATAAATACTAGAAAACCTTCTTCTGAATTTAGAAATAGTTTCATTGCTCTGCCTTTTCAAGGCATAGAACTCTATAAGTTGTAGATCCAAAGATTTCCTCTTTCCCCAAAATTTCAAAAAGACATTCTTCAATTCCTCCCATGAGTTAGTTTTCTCTGGTTGCAAGTGTTTAAACTAGTATTTGGTATCCCCTTTCAAGGATTGAGAGAATTCCCTCACACAAACATAATCATGATCAATCTCAAACAAATCTATAAAATGTTCAAAACCTTGGATGTGTTTTTCATTTGTGATGGCATTAGGTTCTCCGTCAAACACATGTAGGTACTTATAGTGCTTTGGAGGAAAATAATGAAGGATGTGAGGTAATTTTTAAGGTCTGTATCTATGATGAATCTTGGAGGGTGTTGGATCAAGTACAAGAGGTGAGATGTCAACCTTGATTTCATGAGGCTCATCAACTTGGCTATGGTTAACACATGGCTCAGATGTAAGATTTTGATCAAAATCAATGATACAATGAGGAAATATATGTACAACTTTAAGAGGAGGATATAAAAGTGAAAGATTCTCATGATCATCATTTGAATGCAGTAGGTAAAGAAAAATTTGTTTAGCATGTTCAATAAAGGACAGAAGGCAATTAATAACAAAAAATATTATGTCTTGGAAAAAACTAAACTTTAGGTACTTGTTTTCTACCATGATGTCATTTCATACCTATGTCAATGGATCTCGTCCTCCAATGGAGTCTCTGAATTGCATTTGAAGCTTGATTGGAGTCTCTAGGTGGAAATGTACAACCTTCTTGTGTCTGACCTCTTTCCACCATCAGAAATCAGGTCTAAACCTTGTTGTTTCTCCTAGGGAAGATTTCACCTTCAGTCCCCGACAACTGCGCCAAAATGTTAGCACTCTGTAAATTTATTCGGTTGATAAAAAAAACAACAAAGATAAACTACAAACCAAATTTATAGCTGGGTATTTTCCTACTCAATTCAGAGAGGGCTCTCTCATGTCACTTGGTGTTTCTTTGACAATCAATGGCTAGGTTTGTTTTTTTTGAGAGTTTTTTATGATTTTTCTAGCAAGGAAGGGGAGGGACATTTAGGGATATGGAGTCTAAATTCTGAAAATGAATGAAAAAATTGACTAGACAATAGGACTCTCCAGAGGATAAATGATGAATGAGGCGATGAAACTGAGTTATAAATTGTATCTTGCAGAGTGTAATAAGAAAGAATAAAACAAGTAACTGCATCAGAGAATTAATGAAATGAATTCTAGAATAGTTAGGAAGAACTTAACACAGTTTAAATTGCTTAAGACAAGAGCATCATAGGATGAATTATGGGCCTTTAAACTATCCAATTTAAATAGAAGACAATGTAAATGAAATTAGAAACACAGAAAATACATACAAAGAGAGGAGACAAAACTCATATCACCACCATTAGAATCTTTTCATAGAGACTTCAAAGGCTTTTGCATATGTATTCAATCCATCTTCATAAAATTACAATTCAAATTTACAAACAACCAAAATCGTGCCCTTGCACCTCTTCCCACACTAATACATTTGGAACTCCTAATATTTATACAACCTGAGTTCCTTTGGTTTGAAACCAATTACAGTGATTACAAAGAAACACTTTAGCTTCTAAAACCCATGACAATGATTAAATTTAAATGTTTCAGTTCTAAAACTGATTACAATTATTACAATGATTCTGGTTTCTATGGCGTTTCAATCCTTCTCTTTTCCCTCTGAATCTGTCTCGACCTTTCACGTGATTCATTGTCTTTCATTGATCTCTGGGCATCATTTTCCAGGCCCTGGAAAAATGAAATGGCCTTACTGAGTCATATTATCGCCTTCGATTGCAAGTCAAGGATTGCTCTGTCTAAGATATAATTCCCTACGATCGTTTTTTGGGGGTGCGAGGAAGTGGTTTGGGGAAATATGCTTTTTGTCCCGAAATGAACCCGGTGGCACCACATAGCTCCAAATGAAAACCACGGTTTACATTTCGGCCCACTCTCCCAATTTTATCCTCTGCGCAACTTCTCACCCAAAAATCGTCCTTGGCCGTTGATATTAAGAGGTCATGATCTATGCCACGTTGGGCCCCACCACTTAGCGCTCTTGCCAGATTTAGCCTCTCCTGCCAGATTTAGCCCCTTTTACTAGTTTATCAGTATTCTAAATAGGTTTAGCACCCTGATAGATCCTGAAATTTGGATTTCACACAAAACATTTAACATGTGATAACACCTGGGTAATCGGGTAGTATGGCTATGGGTACAGTCTAGCCTCCTTAGTTGGTGCCTTGAGATATTGGGCCAAGTACTACTATTTGACCCCACATGTATTTTTATATCAGAGAGATATTGCACAAGGAAAACCCTTATCTATGGGAACCCTAAAACTCCTAACCCTTGGGACCTAAACATAATAGAAAAGGAACACACAATATCTATTGTCGTACAACCTTTCCTCCTGCATTTTTTTTGTGAAATTACTACACTTTTTTCCTGTTAAGAATTTGGGCAGTTCGACACTACAGTATTATTCAGATCGGAGTATAACTTCGCAGGAGTTAAAAAAAAGGTTTAGGGATTGCATGCACCCTTATTATATACCTATCCCATTGGATTCCCCTCTTTGTATTGATCGTTGTGATACCTATAATTTTTAACCTTTTTTTCACCCTATTAACCCATACCCTTCCCGACACCCTTGTTTTTCCCACTTATCCCATTTGTATTCTCTCGCTACCCTGTTCCCTTATCTAAATTTTTTTCCGTGGACCCACCCCTCATTCCCTCAGGGATCCCACCCTCCAAGAAGAAACCAATAAGAAATTGAGTACTGAACTTACTATCCTTCAAGCCTAAGTAAATAGGGACATTTTGGCAAATCATGCATAAATGGACCTTATCCAAGAACAACTCGATAGCCAAATTGTTGAATTCCATTCCACTCTACACCAATTCATGAAAAAATTCTAGGGTCCTTCCTCCTCTGACCCACCTCTCTATACTGAAGGTGTTGAATCCAACTAGCCTCTACACTCTCATTCCAACACGCTGCCTCATGACCCCCATCTTCCCAAATTCGAGGTAAACAAATCTGATGGATCAGATCCACAATATTGGGTTACTCAGATGGAATAGGATTTCTCCATGCATGGTATCAATGATGATTTAACCAAACTTCATTGTGGAATTCTCTATTTGGATCCAGAACGATGGCAATGGTGGAAATAGCATCAAAATGGATTCCAAGGGTATGTTTATTGGTCACATTTTGTTGTAGAATTGTATGAATGATTTGACATGGATACCCACCATTTTGGATGTCTGACCAAGTTGAAACAATATGGAACTGTGTTAGATTTTAATTTTGACTTTGAGCACTTGGTTTTCCACATGGAGGGAATGAAAAATGCTTTCTTCGGGGAATGATTTATCAGTGGACTCAAGGATGAAATCCACGACCAAGTCATTATTTCTCACCCCCAGACTTTGTTTGAAGCCACTATGCATGCCAAGGAGGCACAACAGGTCATCTTGGCCCAGAGTCGAAAAACCACTTTGTTCCCTACCCTAAACCCAACACCTCTACCCCTCAAGCCACTCCTCTTAAGGCCCAAACATTAACCAAAGATGAAATGGTTGAATGCCAACTCAAGGGTCTTTTCTATAATTTTGATGATAAATACTTTCTAGGGCAAGAGTGCAAAGAACAAAAACTTTTATGGCCATTTCCAAGGATGTTTCTGATGAAAATGTTAAGGTTTCACCTGAAGCAATGCTACCCGCAATTGATAATATTTCACCATCCTTTTATCTCTCAAAGTTGAACCATTGATTTCCATACATGCTCACCGTTTTTTCTTCTCCCCAAACCCTCAAATTGATTCGTTATATTAAGCACTGGAAAGTCATCATCCTCATTGATAGTGGAAACACTCTTAATTTTATTCATCATTGCCTTTCCCAAGAAGTCAATTGCTATATCTGTGTTGTCAACAATTTTCAAATTATGATTTCCAATGGTGGTTCCATGAAATGTGGAGGGCATTGTGAAAATGTGTTCCTACAAATTGGTCATTATAACCTACAATGTCACATGTTTTCTATTGACATGGGTGGTTGTGACATTGTTCTTGGTGATAAATGGTTACACACTCTTTGACCCATACTCATGGATTTCAAGGAGCTAACCATGCAATTCCAATAGGAAGGCCAACAATATAAATTCCAAGGCATTATAACAGGTTCTCTGGAGATCATCAGTTCCCACTGCATGGAAAATTTACTAAAAAAAGGCCATTCTGGCATCATTTTCCAACTCCATTCCATTCAACTAGTTGAGACACCCCATGTACACCCTGACCTTCAAGATATAATTTCACGCCATCACACTATTTTCCAAACCCCTAGGGACTTCCCACCTTTCATGGCGACCATGATCATTCCATTCCTTTAATATCGATCATTCTTCCTCCCAATTGTTTCCCTTATCGTCATCCCTTTTCTATAAAAAATGAAATTGAGAAAATTGTGCATGAATTTTTAGAAGCAGGTGTTATCCATCATAGTACCATCCCCTATTATTCCCATATTGACATGTTCCTCAAGAAAGAAGAAACTTGGCGCATGTGTCCTGATTTTTCGTTCCCTCAACATACTTACCATCAAGGAAAAATTCCCCATTCCCATCATAGATGAACTTACACATTAACTCAGTGGGGATCAATACTTTACCAAACTCGACCTTTGTTTTGGCTACCACCAGATACTACGAATGAGGAATATATCCCCAAGAAAAAATTTGGCACTCATGAGGGCTACTATGAGTTGTTGGTCATTCCCTTTGGTCTCTGTAATGCCCCCTTTACATTTCAAAGTCCCATGAATCATATCTTTCATCCTTTCGTCCATCACTTTGTGTTAATTTTATTTGATGATATTCTCATCTATAGTAAAATGTGGCTAGCCCATCTCACCCATGTAGATCAAGCTCTCCACCTCCTCTCCAAGAACATATTTTTCTTCAAATACTCTAAATATGCTTTTGGCATCTCTGAAGTTGAGTCCCTGGGTCATATTGTTGGCAAGGATGGTGTAAGAGTGGATCCTAAGAAAATTGAAGCTATGCAGAATTGGCCTCGCCCTAAAAATCTGAAAAGTCAGCGTGGTTTCCTGGGTTTAACGGGATATAATTATAACAATTTTGTTAAGAAATTATGAAAAAATTGCATCTTTGTTGTGGATAAGTTTCCCCAGTGGATAGGTGAAACCCCCCTTGGATAAGGACCCCTTCTTTAATCCAATACAAAAGGAAAAAAATGGTAACTACTTTCACTTTAGACCTATTTCAACAATTAGATTAAGAGGAAAGAGATGGATGACATATTTCCTCGCTGCTCCAGCCTTTGACCTTGTTGACCAAGCTCCTAGATGCAAGAAAATATCTCGCATGAACAATATAAATCTCCTTATTCTATACTATATTGTTAGGTGATAATAGGTATATCTATGATGAATTTAATAATAATAGACATGCATGTAACAAGTGAAATTTTTTTAAGGGAATAGGCCAAGTTATTTATTAATGGAAAGAAATAATGAAGCATTGACAATCAAAGTTGATGTTGCAACAACTGCTCCAAATATCTCCTATCCAACCCTCTCTTGAATGATTCAAGATAAAAAGTATGATGCTCTCATGGATTCCCCTCCTTTTCACCCATGAATGGTATGCTTCATTATATAGGAGTTTGAGACATAAACACCATAAGGTATTTTGGGAATATTGACGACGCATCCCCCCCCCTTCTCCCTTCCTCCTGAGGGGCTTCTTGACCTCTCGGTCTAGTATCATTCAAGTCATCGAGTCGAATGACTCGTCGGGCTCCTCATGGGAACTAGTTAAACTTGACACAGGCCCTTCACCTTCTCGGTGCAGGTTATGTGGCACCTGCGAACCCTCTCCTTAGCACTTTCCAATATTAATGCCACCACCACTAGCTCTCTATGCTAGGATTCCTCCTTGATATGACCATGGACCACAAACATGGCCCATCTCCCTTCGCGATCCCGTGCTTCGAAACTTTCTCAAGCTACTTTCTCCCTTTTTTCCAATTCCCGAATCGGTGAATTCTGTTAAGAACCAAATATCAATATAGCATAGAAAAACCTCAGAAAAAGTACTCAACTCCTTGAAAAAGAGATAATTTTAGATAATAAGCCTCTTCGATGGGGCAACCTCCTTTTACCCCACTTAAATGTTCAAGTACAA
>ML790241.1:0-14981 GCA_009831015.1 Picea engelmannii
GGTGTGGATTTGCTAGTTGTTGTGCGGTTCACAGATCTGATGGATTATATTGCTTTTACCTTTTTGTCTACATTCAGAGGGCATCGTTTCTAGAAGAGTGGTTAAGATCAACATGTGATAACGTTGTCAAGTTTGCATCATCTGCTGACACAAAGGAAATATTTAGAGAGGAGAAAGAAGGTGATGCCATGTATAGCAAGGATTGCTTGGGTAGCTACACTGTGAATGGAGAATGGATTTCATCCCAAGAATATCTTTCCACCTACTGTAACAAAGCTGAAGCCACAGCCTCTGTGAAAGACGAGTTAATGCAAAGTAAATTAAACATTTTGAGGGCAATAAGAGCATTGATTGAAATGTATCGCTATGGTAATCATCAGCATCTTGTCGCAAAATTTGAGAATTTGGTTTCTCAGATTTTTTAAGGTCCCAATAAGTCACTATTCTAAGCTATTTTTATGGTGTCTTATTAACAGTGACAGTTTTATAACATGTCAGCATTCTCTGCAGTTTACCAGATTAGGTTTGCCCCACTATGTAAATCATTTCCCTTAGATTCCATAGTTGGAAGACCTTGTTTTTGAACATTGTGGAGCAATTTGAATGAAGTGACACAGTTGCCCCATTAGTTCGAGAACACTGGAATAGTGTATTCTATAGAAAAACACAAGTGAAAAAGCAGCAGTCAAAAGGGAATTTCTAATATTGAGATTCCGGTGTCAATGTTCTTTGTTCTGCAGTAAGAGGAAGAAATTCTTGCTCTGTTCAGCATGATTTTTTCCTGCAAGGTGCAGTCATTTCTCTTAGTAAAGTGATTTGTTTTTTTGGAAAAATGCATATTATATTTCATTGTGCAAGAATGAAAGTGTACATAGAGAATAATACATCATGGGGCCAAGTGACAGACAAATAGTTTTCTCTTCTCTACACATGCAAGGAGAGCTAGCATGTCTGTCTTGGTGCCCATACAAGATATTTAATATCATTCCTAATTATGCCAATCCTGGCTGAAATCTGCATGCCCAACTTTGATTTAAATATTGTCACTTCTTTCGAATGAAAGAGTAGGGGCCTCACAAAAAGTTGCTTGACACTGGCTTGGCCATAAGGAGATGCCTGTCTATCTGATCCTATCATCCTGTCGGGTCATCAATATGTCTCCAACTAGGACCCCTTTCCAATGAAGAGGAGCAGCAAAGAGGGGTACTTACTAGCGACCCATGCCCAAAGAGCTCTATGAACCTTGTGGTTCCGCATAACATGCCATGGTTGGCTCTTCATTTGACCTTAAATATATGTTTACACACGTTTGACATCTTTTATGGTTGGATTATTGCAAAGGCTTTTAATGTGATTCATATTCTCTTGATTTTTTTTATTGCATTGTTTTAGTGGATGGATATTTTGTAGATCCAACATTTTGTGGGTTGTAGGCTGTACAAATTCTTTGATCTTCAAATTTTTGGCTGCATGCATATGGTTACATTTAGAATAGTGTTGCTGACATTGTGTCAATGAAAATATTGCCAAGGGTCCGGAAAAAAATATCAGCAACATCAGGGAAAATATCCTAAAATGTCGGCAAAATGAAAAAAAATACAAAAATATTCATTTTTTTCAATTTTTAAATATCTAAAGCATCAACAACATCAAATAAATGCATTTCCACATAAATATGAAAAAATAAATGATATATACGATGCCTAGTAAACTTGAATACATCATAGATCAACATTGAATCATGCCCAAACTCTAAAGCCTCAAAATACCATCAAACAATATAATAAATGTATCTCATCATCATGAGTCATCTACATTGAAATCAAATAAATAAACTAATGATTCCCTCTAACCCTTTTACGGGAAAAGGTAATGGCTCTAGAAATGGCTTTTCCTCTGAGGAAGGCCCTAGGGATGAGATTGGACTCTGATGTCCTGTAGAAGTAGGAGCTAGACTTTGGTGTCCTCTACTGGTGCTACTGCCAAGTACAACTCACTCTGTGGTGGTGGCACTGGCGCACTCGTAGTGTCAGTTTTCACTTCCTCTAAAGGACTCTGTTGACTTTGCTCTGGAACATCCTCTCTCTCTCTCTCTCTCTCTCTCTCTCTCTCTCTCTCTCTCTCTCTTCTCTGCAACTATCCCCTCTTCCTCCTCTTGTAACCGATCATGCACTAATTCCATGATAGGCCCCTTGGTCTCAACCCTCCTTGCAGTAATGGTGTTAATCCCATCCAACGAAATGGCGTCTACGCCAGGTGTCCTCTAAATCTGCCTCACCCACAATTAGAGATTGTAGTAGACATATACCATGTCATTAAGACATTGGGATTCCAACCTGTATGAGGGTCATACATTATAAATTAATAATTAAAATACATAATTTAGACTCTAGAGGGTGATTGGGCATAAAATAATAAATTATAGTTTATAATGAATTAAAAATTTAATTTGAAATTTTTTAACCTATTGCACTTGGTGCGTATTTTCTCAAGTACACTTTAGTTGCGTTCACATCATGAAGAGCTACATGTTTGGCTAAGCACGCAAATGATGATTTTTTGTAGATTGGGTACTCTTGCGCCATAGTTTGTCCACCAAACATCTATAACAAATAAGAGAAACATATGAAAATACATTGAAATTTGAAAGTTAAAAGTTGAAACAAAGTCAGAATTAAGAACTAAGAAGAGACATCGAAATTTGAAACATAATGAAGCTTACCTAGCATTTTGGTCTTCCTATCTTGAATAGCCACGTCAAAGCCAAATGTCCCACCAAACGTCCTATATATTTCAATTTCTTTAGAAATCTCCGCATGTTCTTGCAAACTTAGCATCATCCTCTAAACACGTGTGAGGAATCCATCCATAACCTTAGCATCAAATCTAAAGCCACATAAGTAAGGGAATGTGAGGTTGAGGTAGATCCTTGCAGCATGAATGGGGCGATGGAGTGTATTGTTCCATCGCTCATCAATCACTCTCCATATCAATAGTCGTTTCTCAAATCCATCATTTCCCTTGTCATCATAATAGGTACATATGGTTTCCTTGACCCCATCCACAACCTCATACAAGTAAAACTCATTGCGGGCTTGTCTCCATCAACCAATTGAAGAACCGTTACCAAAGGTTTGCTAATGGCACACACCTCCATTTCTTTCCAAAATCTCTCCTGGTATGACACTAGCTTGCATATGGCCTCCCCCTTCAGTTTATGTCTAAATGATAAACCATGCCACTCATCTGAAATGAACATTCTCTTCACCTCCCACATATAGGCCAAGAGAGATCGAAGAGATATAAAGTTAGTGGAAAAGTGTGTGATTGCAAGACGCATCAACTCCCTGTTATTTGTGAATATTCTCCTCTAGCTAAGCATAGATGCATGATTATATATGAATTTTGTGATGCTCCTAGCCAATATACCTAATATAAGGAATTTTTTTCCATATCCTCTAAAATCAAATCAATATAATGTGTTGCACATGGAGTCCAAATCAAGGTAGGATACCTCTACATAAGTAACATGTCTGCAACAATATAGTTAGTAGTGTTGTCCATTATGACTTGGACAACATGTTGTGGACACACCTCCTGAATGAACCCGTCCAACAACTCACATAATAATAATGCATCTTTAACATCTTTAGATGCATCAAAATATTTAATAAACATTGTTCCCCTAGGACAATTAACCAAGAAGTTAATAAGGGTCTTGCTCTTCTGGTCCGTCCAACCCTCTGACATCATGGTGCATCTAGTGATTTCCCATGGCGCCTTAAGCTCGTCCAATCTACTAGTGCAATCGATGTTTTCATTTTGAAGGATAGGCCCTCCCAACTCATGATAGGTAGGGGCCTTGTACCCCGAGCCAACAATAACAACCACATCAAACATATGTTGATAGAATGGGTTGTTTTGGGCAATGTTAAAAGGAATGTCACCTCATAGGAAACACTTAACTTGCAAGCTTATCAACCTTTTGTTTCTCCTTTATTTTGACAATTGACCTAATATAAGGTTGTGCACCAGATGTGGTTCTAGGAACAAAAAAATATGAGGTAGATGAGGGCATTGTGGAAGGTGAGGTAATTGGGGCTAAAGAAACACTATCACTTCTTCTCCCCTCGGATCTTCCACCTCCTCCCCTTCCAAACTAAGCTTTCATAGCTTCGGTATGCTCTCTGGCTATACCCATATCATCAAGTGCTTTGTTGGCAATATGAATGATTTCTGAAGTTGCATCTGGGCAAATACCCACTTCATGTCTCGAAATTTGTGCAAGGTGGTATTTCAACCACTAATTCTCATCATTGCCTTCCCACACAACTTGCAATTCAATCTTTCTCTGTTAAAGCCCCCCTTAGGTTCACCATATTCCCACATAACATCCAATTATCTCGGCATTTTCAATCTTCAAAGTAATGATTAAACCTAGGGCACAAAAAAATTGAAAAAAAATAAAATCTCTCAAATTAGAATCTAAATAAACAAATTTAGATTCTATCTAAATAGTATATCTCCCACAGTCTACTAATACTCAACAAAAAAGGGGAAAACTAATCGGCATTGCAAAACCTACCACAAATTGATTTGTAAATTGTCGTGGATATTCCATTGGAACAATTCATAACACATTTGATAAATAAACTGAAATCTACATTATGAAGGTTAAATTCCTTTAGATTCCAAAATAATTTAGTTATTGATTTTCTGCTTATACATGAAATAGATCAAATGAGGAAAATAGAGAACAACAAAACACAATCACACACCATCCACAAAATAACACAAAGATTTGCTCTGGGAAACCCTTACGGGAGAAAACCCAACAAAAAGGTGAGGCTTCTTTGCTCTCTTTTCTCTGGTATGGAAATAATGCAAGTACAAAGGAGAATGCACTCTCTATGGAGTTACCTAAGACTTGTGGCATGTTAGCCTGCTACAAAACATTAATCCCCTCTATTATGATGTATAATTTCTCACTTCCAGTGGTTCTTCTCTGCTATGGAACAAAATATAATAACATAGAATAGAACCCCTTTTCCTCCTAGTGGTCCAGTATTTAACATAGCTCGATAACCATCTAGGGGTAGGCTTTGACTTCTTCAACCCTCAATTGCGATAAGGTTTTGGACCTTCTAGAATGTTCTTAGAAATCCAGTACGTGGCTAGCCCCACATGTCTAAGTAATGGAGGTTGATGTGGCATCCATTCACACCATGATGATTGATACGGTAGGTCAACTTGCGAGAGGCATAACATTTGCATACGAATTTCGATTGAGGTGATTATTACACCATTATAAAGCTCTCAGTGTGCAGAATATAGACGACAACTCCATAGTAAGGTTTGAACCATAAAATAACATCGTTTGATGTCTCAAAATGGATCCAAAAGATTTTAGACGGTTTTTTTGGACCCAAATTTCCAAATTTGGACTAGTCGCTAAAATGGCTCCACAAGTTGATTCCTTCAATTTTTTCACCCATAAAGCATCGAGATAGATGAAAAATAATATAATGATCCAATTTGGATCATGCCTCCCCATTTAGGGTGGTTTTTGGTCCCCAAAAGATTTACTGGATGAGGTGAGGAAAATTTTACTCTACCTTCACCTTGGAGTACCACTTTGCTTTGCCTGGAAGTTGTCCTTTCAACCCAACCTGCCAAAGGTCATGGTACCCTTGTCTTGTAGTTTTGGACCGTTTCTACAAAATTGTGTCCTCTGCCAACTCTGCTTAAGCATCTCTTGCTAAATCCTCTATGGAAGGTAGGACCTGCTCCTTCTGAGCCAACATGGAGGGCTCATAGAGTTTGAGATTCTACACATTCACTAATGAGTAAATGCACATGTATGGTGGTAGACTAAGTTTGTAGGCGTTATCTCCCACATTTTCCAATACCTCAAAAGGACCATACCGTAGAGCCTTGATCTTTTTACCAGGACCTTGTAGTTTTTCCTTATTTAGTTGTAAACATACTATGACTCTCACTCTAAGTGTTCTCTCTATTATGTGTTGGTCATTTCTAGCCTTGTACTTTTCCTATGACTTATTCAACGTTTATTGTACTTGCAAATGGATCTTCTTGATCTTCTCAACAATTTTTTCTACTATTAATGCATCTCCTATGATGTCCTCCCTCACTCCTCCTTGCTATCCATATACAACATCTAAGGGTGAAGGTGGAAAATATCCAAAGCAAGTTTCAAAAGGTGACTTACTAGTAGAAGTGTGGATTTTCTCTGCTATAAGAGTGTTGTATATAGATTAGATTTTCATCCCAGGTCTTCGGGTGGTTTTGATTGTAACCCCTCAAAGATGCACCAAAGTCTCGTTGACTACTTATGTCCTCCCATATGTCTGTGGATGGACTGTTGTAGACCTCTTGAGCTTAGTTTCCATCTTCTCCCACAATGTAGTCCAGAAGGCACTAATAAATCTGGTGTCCCTGTCTAAGATGATACTACTTGGTATCCCAAATGTTGATTTTTCAATAAGATAGGTTAAGCATGAAGTTCATTCCATTTTAGCATTTAACCATAACCATAAAATGTTGCAGCAACCAAGATCACAAGAAGAAGCACCATGCACAAGAACATAAGAAGTATCCTGGGAAACCCTTCTCAACAAGGGAAGAAAACCCAACCAAATCCTTTGCTATATTCTTCAAGAGAAAGACCTTCACCACCAAGAAATACCTAGCACACAAGAGGGTTCTCAAACCCTAGAAGACTAGCACCCAAGAGAGGTGTGCACTTTTCCCAAGTAAATGTACTTGCTGAAATTTCCAAACTCACATGAAAGATATGTTTCCACAATGAGGATTTTACCTTTACTTATACTAACCTAAACCTATCAACAAAAGTGTCTATTGGCTCAACTGGGCCGACCTCTCTAAGTCACATTATAATAATAATTATTATTATAATTAATATTAACCAGATTAATTATCTTTTACATTTATTATTAATCACATTAAGGTGGAGCCGACCTATACCCTTTACAATACAATTAGGGTTACATGCAGGTCTAACTCTTGAACAACATATAGCAAGGGATCTGATACACCCACTAGTGCTCATCCACTAGGGGCACATCCATAGGAATGCCATATCTCTGGCTCACTGTGTTACACAGAAGAACCAGATCTTCATACATTCACTTGTGCTCGTCCACAGAGACGTCCACTCTACAGATATTCTTTACCACTGCCTCACGCAGGAGAATCATCTGGAGTTTTCTCGTCAACTCTGCTGCTCAGATGATGCTAATACATCATCTTCATTTTTGTTCACATGACGATGCACCCAACACTTTGGGATTTCACTTGTTCACCTTGTGCTCAACCACATGCACGTCTAGCTCAACAGATCGCCTTTCTCACTGGATAATCATCTAGAGTTCTTCTCAACTCTTTGAATGGAGGAGTTCATCTCTATGTTCCTAGCTCTGTCTCAGACAGGAACCACGTACCCTTTTTAGGGGGTTTCTCCTAGGTTTGTAAGCTAAGAGAGAGACTCACATAGCTGCAATGATCCACATCTCATAGGTTTGTAAGATGGAGAATGTCTCACATAGCTGCATTCATCAACACTCCTCTCAGCTAGGGAGGCATTCTTTATCATGCCAAGTCTCACACGAATGTATTTTGAATTTTGTCTTGGCTGGAGTTATCTACACTCCCTCTCAACTAGGGAGCCATTCTTCACGAAGTTAATTTGGTGAAGATATCTCCAATCTGCTCATGTGTAGTAAGGTACTACACGTGTACGATTTTCCTCTGCATCATATCTCTAATATAAGGATATTTCATCTCATCGTATTTCGATCCATTAGGAAACACTGGGTTCTCAAGGAGCTTTACTCACGACTATTGGTTATCATCATAGGATCCATCCAATCGTCAAGTAAATATGTCAGAAGCTTGTGAAGCCACATTGCTTCACACACTCGATGCTATATACTCTTCCTCTGTGGTACTCAAGGCCACAAAGTTTTGTTTCCTGCTGCATTTAGGAAACGATGGAAAACTTCATAATAGAACATCAACCAGATGCGCTTTTTCGGTTCACCGTACTTTCTGCTCAATCTGAATCAGCATATCCTGCACACTCAAGTTCACACTGGAGGCATATCTCAGGCCATATCTCATATATATCTCAATACATGTTTTGTTATTGTCTAGTGAGTCTGTCTCGGTTGACTCATGAAATGACTAAGCACATTCACTGCATGGCATGAATCAAGTCTGGTGTTAACCAGATACATCGGTGATCCAATCAGTTGTGGATCAGTCTCGTCTGAATCATCATCAATCTTCTTCTTTAAATCCATCACGATGAATTTTGCATTCTGTCATACTTAACTTCTTTAATATTTTCACTGTATATTTTCCTTGACTCAAGAAAATCTCATTGGTCCTTTGTCATACTTCTTGTCCCAAGAAGTAGTGCATCATACTCAGATTCTTCATCTCGAATTCAGAAGTCAAGGATTACTTGTATCCAACAACAAGGATTTCTGAATAAGTCTTTAGGATCAGGCTCTCATCATCAACACCGTAATGATATAGGTTTGGAGCAACAACATTCTTGTTGAAATCTAAACTCATCAAGAATCTATATATTTGATATAGTTTCCAACTCATGGATGGTAGTATGGATGGAAGTGTATCGAGTTCACTGGATCAAGTTTCTCATCATAGACAACTCCCTCTGTTTGTGAGAAACCTCTGGCTATAGATTTCATTTTGTATTTCTCAACACTTCCATCAAATGTATGCTAGATCTTATTGATCCACTTGGAAGTTACCACTGACTTCCCTTTGGTCCCTGAATAATGTCTTATACATCATTTTTTAAGATATATTGGTACTCTTTTGTTATGGCATCTTTTCATACATGTTCTCTTGTTGCTTCTCTAAGACCAAGAAGCTCATCATCAATGATGTGGCTCATGACTGAAGGATAGCTCGGAAATCTCTTTTTCTTTCTCGGGATGTGCCTTGAGAGGCTTGTATTTTTCTCTGCCTCTTGCAGAGTGAGTCTCGGTAGGCCTTTTATGCCCTACTGCAATATCTCTGAACATATCAACTGGAGCAACTGGACCAACTGAAATAATGTTTGTCTCCCTCTGAAATGTTGAAGAGGGAGAAGGTATTGTATTACTGTCAATCTCCATATGAGATTCTCTGTATCTTTGAAAGACTATCTCTTCTTCAAGGGCAACATCTCTGCTTGTCTCAATCTGTCACTGACCAGGGATGTCGAGCTGGAATGTCTTTGAAGATTCACTGTATCATTTCTTTCTAAAGGATCTAGCCTGGACTTCTTCTCTTTGGGTACATGAAAATACACTAGGCACCCAAATAACCTAAAGAGTTCAATCTCAGGCTTTATTCTAGTGAAGACTTCTTCGAGAGTTATGTTTTTCAAAGTCTGGTGAAGACTCTTGTTTTGAACATATACTGTGTCATGCATGTTTCTTCCCATAGAATCATAGAAGGATTCTGATTATGCATTATTGCATTGATTGCCTCAATGATGGTTTTATTCTTCCTCTTTCTCAAATAGTTTTGACTCTGTCTAAATCAAGTGACTCGCTCTGAGGGATAGACATATTCCTTTCTTGTTAGCCTATCTGGAACAAGAAAACAAAACGAACCAACAAAAGAATATATTCTAAAGGAGAATAATGAGTACATCTCTAGAATCAAAAGAATTTAATGAATGTTGTCACAGCTACAACACCTACTTGTAATGTAGCAAACTTTAGAAATATAGGTTAGAGGAATGACAATTATAACAATCAAACCTGGAGTCTTCACTTCTAGTGTGTTGTTCCTCTTAATGCACTAAGATCCCTCTCAATCCATGACTTCAGCAAAAAGGTTCCTTCCTCCTGTAATTATCCTAATGACAATGATACAAATAATAAATATACAAGTGCATACCTGAGGGTGCTGATATGAGTTCTCCAATGACACCTGGTTGATCTCTATCCTCTGAGATCTTCATGAAGAAGGTAGTCACAGTGTCACCTTTTGTCATCTTGCTACTTTAAAGTTGGCCCTTTAATGTAATAGTTTGTGTAGATGATTGACTTCCTTGTCTTGTCGTCATCTTCCTTCCATTCATCAATAACTTTGTTCATCATATTTTAGATTCTTCACAAACCCTTGTTAATTGGGCTAGAGAACCTAACGGCTAGGCTAGGCTATCAACCTTAGGTTTTGTTGGGCTTATGAATTCCAAAAATAATCCTTGAAAGTTATAATAACACAGGTAATCTTGAAGGATTCTTCAAAGAGTTGCAGAAACCCTAAAAATAGAAATCTGTAGAAA
This sequence comes from Picea engelmannii, assembly GCA_009831015.1. Lineage (NCBI taxonomy): Eukaryota > Viridiplantae > Streptophyta > Pinopsida > Pinales > Pinaceae > Picea > Picea engelmannii. Next base: position 10,352 of record ML790241.1, read on the forward strand.
ATTGTGAAACCCTAGGGCCAAAGATTCAAAATGCTCAGAAATTCATTCTGAGAGTCTTTGGAGGTGCGTTGGAGAAGTTCATACTCTCCCATGCCAAAATTTTCCTCAACGTCCAATTTTTAGGGGCTGAAACACTCAAAAGAAGAGGGTCGTACGAATTTTCTGGAAACCCTAGGAGGGTCGTACGGTTCTGCAGAAGGGGAGGGATGACTAGTAAAATCTTGTAGCTTGTGCAATGGGTTCTTCAAGACCTATGCTCTGATACCATGTTGATTTTTAAATAATATAGGTTAAGCATGAAGTTCATTCCATTTTAGTTTTTAACCATAACCATAAAATGTTGCAGCGACCAAGATCACAAGAAGAAGCACCATGCACAAGAACACAAGAAGTATCCTGGGAAACCCTTCTCAAAAAGGGAAGAAAACCCAGCCAAATCCTTTTCTATATTATTCAAGAGAAATACTTTCACCACCAAGAAAGACCTAGCACACAAGAGGGTGCTCAAGCCCTAGAAGACTAGCGCCCAAGAGAGGTGCGCACTTTTCCCAAGTAAATGTACTTGCTGAAATTTCCAAACTCACATGAAAGATATGTTTCTACAATGAGGATTTTAACTTTACTTATACTAACCTAAACCTGTCAACAAAAGTGTCTATTGGCTCAACAGGGCCGGCCTCTCTAAGTCGCATTATAATTATAATTATTATTATTATAATTAATATTAACCAGATTAATTATCTTTTACATTTATTATTAATCACATTAAGGTGGGGTCGACCTATACCCTTTACATTACAATTAGGGTTACATGCATGTCTGACTCTTGAACAACATATATAAAGGGATTTGATACACCCACTAGTGCTCATCCAGTAGGGGTACATCCATAGGGATGCCATATCTCTGGCTCACTGCATTACACAAAAGAACCAAATCTTCATACGTTCACTTGTTCTCGTCCACATGCATGTCCACTCTACAGATCTTATTTCCCACTGCCTCACACATGATAATCATTTGTAGTTTTCTCGTCAACTTTCCTGCTCAGAGAAGGTTAATACATCATCTTTAGGATTTCACACGTTCACCTTGTGCTCAGCCACAGACACATCTAACTCGACATATCGCCTTTCCCACTGGATAATCATCTGGAGTTCTTCTCAACTCTCTAAATCGAGGAGGTCATCTCTACATTCCTAGTTCTATATCAAGAAGGAACCACGTACCCTTCTTAGGGGATTTCTCCCAGGTTTGTAAGCTGAGATAAAGACTCACATAACTGCAATGATCCACATCTCACAGGTTTGTAAGCTGGAGAATATCTCACATAGATGCATTCATCAACACCAAAGAGCACTCAAACCTATTCAAAGAACAAGTTTGATGCTTCCTATCCCTTGATGGTATTTTTACAAGGCATGAGAATGCACATTTTGTTGAACCTGTCAACTACCATAAATAAATAGTCATGTCCCTTTCATGTGGTTGGTAAACTACCCACAAAATCTATGTAAATGTTTTTCCAAGTTCTAGTGGGTATCAGTAAGGGATGGTATAGACCTTGCTTCCTGTTACTAGGATTGTTGGTACAACAAAGTATACATCCTCTAATATACCGTGCTACATCTTGCATTCTGGGCCATTACACATACCTCTATAAGTTGACAATTGTCTTCTTAATTCCAAAATGTCCTGCAACCTTAGAGGTGTGAGCCTCTCTAATAAGTTGTAGTCACTCACCTTTAGGGACATAGAGCTTGTCGAGCTTGTAGAGTAACCTATTTTGGAAATGATAGTCAGCGTTGTCGTCACCTCATTTTATATGATTTTGACCATGTAGCTGTTGAAACACCTTCTTGAAATCCTCATCCTCTGTGTGAGAGATTTATGATAAAAATGAGATGAATTTGGTCTTTATTTATACAATACCAATAAAAAGTGTTTGTCCACATAATATTATGGTAAACCAAAAAACAAGGGGGCCAACCCCCTTATTTTTTCCCCTTTAGCATATAAATTTGATTTTTACACAAAGAAACCCTAAAAAGATGACATCATGCCCTAATTGGGTGACTTCTTCGCACTTTTGGAAATTCATTGATCTTGGAGAGGAAATCATTGGGTCTTCAAAGGCCATCCCTTCATGCGATAGGGTATCTTCTCCATCAATCATGCCAATCTCCATCAAATCATCACCACCATCATCAAACCCTAGCCCCAAAATATGACGTCAAGCCCTAGAGATAGACGTTTTGACCTTTCAAGGTCAATCATTAGGAAAGTGAGGGCTAGGTATCTTCCTTCAAGGGTTCTTTTCTTGCCTCCAAAGGAAACGTCTATCATTTGTCAGCTCCCAAGTGTGTGGGTCATGACATCCAACCTGCAACCTTCTTTCTCCAATGAAGTACCAAGTCAGGCTTGTTCCTCCAAATCTTCCATCAAGTGAGGTCTTGCAAAGATGAATGAGTGTGCCTTCCAAGGGTCTCAATTCAAATGTATCATGGCAAGTAAAATCACATTTAATACAAGAGTCACCTAAACATGTGCATCAAAACTACCTTATCAAATTAAACAAGTGGTCAAGACCCTATGAAACTTGTCAAGCTTAGGTATGGAAGGGTTGTCAAGGTGACCTAATGGGTGAGTCATTCCTCATGTCAAGGTGTTTCCTAGGTGGACCCTCTCTAAGGAAAGTAAGGAAGATATAATGGATGGGGGTAATACTTTTGGGCATGGGGTTCATGACATACAAGGGTTTGTATTGTCTCATTTATGGGTGCCTTTGAAGAGGGCCTATCACACCTTCATTTTCAATGTGTCCTTTTTCCAAGCCCAATTATTTACCATTAATTAATTAAAGTCCAGAAAAATTGGGCACTATGAATGGGTAACATAAGACTTGAAAGAAGTACCACAATTTCACTTGAAGCTAGAGGTACACAATGTTCCATGTGCATGGAAAGAAAGGGACACTGCATAAGTGTACACACCTCAACAAGTGGGACATCTATCTAATGTGAAATAGCTTTTGCAGTTATTTAATTCCTTTAAGAGAAACATTTAATTGTTCTCATTACCTCTTTGGGAAAGCATATAGAAGGTTACAATTTTGGATTTTATCTTTTTCCAGCTACATTCCCTATGGGCCTTCAACCCTTTCTTCCCATGAAATGAGGTACAATCCCTTCTTGGGTCAGTGCACTTGAAAATCCCAAAAGATGAGGGGAACGAAGAGGAAGAAGTGTGAAAAGTGACAAGTATGATCGAGAATGGTAGGATAAATCATCAAGGAGACCTTCCAGTAGAAAACCCATCCCCAAGGGTGACCACTTATTAGGGAACAATGTCAACCACCAAGGTGAAATAGGGAAAAGAGTATAATTTCCAAGCATATGCTCTATAATCAAAAGTAGCTTTAAATGAAACATATTTAAATGTATCAAGTATTAAAGTTACACTTACCACAATACCTTATTTGTACCTCATGGAGCAAGACCCACCGTCTTCTAGAAATATGATGGTGTGGTGAATGCCATCATGATGAACTAGAGAATTTTGGTGGTGAAGTGGGTCTCCATCTGTGTAAGTGGACATCATGAGTCAATCCATACCTCGACACTCCATGTCTGCAACCTGAGGGCCTGGAGACATCATCTCCTTAGTTATCCCTATAAATGGGGGATAATATATGGCTCCTACTCGAGGACATGTACTCGTCGCAGAGTGCATGAGAACCTCAACATCTCTTGGTTAGACCTGTTCCTACACTGAAACAACAAGCTGTAAAATCTAGGGTGGCTTACTCACTGTTTTCTCATATAAGAAAATCAAAATTTAAAAATGGACAACCAATCTAGAAAATAAAAAATTAACACTTTTTCATATAATATGATGAAAGCAAAGTATGCAAATCAAAAGTGTAAGTAGAGAAAAATGAAAATAAGAAATGAAATGCAACTAAACTATCATGAGAAATCAAGATGAAAATGCAAGAAAGAAAGATGATCTACCTACTTACTTGAGGCCTGGGCGTTGGAGAAGTCAATGTTAATGTTTATGCCATTATTATAGTTCTTTGCATTTCAATAGATAAGAGCAACATAAGAACAAGATCACTGAGAAATACACATTCACAAGAGACACAACATTTATCCCGGGAAACCCTCTAGGGGAAGAAAACCCAGCAAAAAATTCCTTATCATAAATTGCCAATACAATGTCAAGAGATAACTCAAACCAATACAGATATTCCTCTCCAAAAGATGTGCCACTCTTCTCCCTCTCTCCAACTGGTAAGTTGTAGCTTTCCTCTTAGAAAATGAGCAAGTGTGTTATGTGATAAAGTGAGGTGCTAGCCTCTCTATATATACAAGACTGGCACATGTGAAGGGTCTTCACTGGCAGGGCCGACCTCTCACTCTAGGTGGGTAAACCCACCTTTATTATATTTATGGGTCTCAATAATAACTGTTGGGGGCGACTTTTTATTCTGCCTATTACAATTGTCTGTTAACCAATCCGCAAAAGGGGATTTGGTCCTAATACAATTACCGACATGATTAATCCACAATGGGGATTAATCCTATGAATAAAATAACAATAATAATAAGAATACTCTTTGCAGTTA
>ML790241.1:19365-57841 GCA_009831015.1 Picea engelmannii
TGAATTTGTTTGATGGTTGAGGCTCTCTATGAGTCTCCCTTTTGAAGTAGGGTTTCTTCCTTCCTCCTTTTGTATGAGTAGCTAGGGCTTGATCATCATCCCTTGCTAGTAGTGCTTCATGGTTAGCTACCCTTGTCTCTTCTTGGATGCATTCTTCCCATAGGCTCTGAAACTGTAGTTTCTCTTTTCTGACACATATCGTCTGGATGAAAGAATCCCAAGGTCTTGTGAGACCATTTAGGGCCGTCATTACAAATTCGTCTTCATCTATGGTGTCTCCAATTGCTTTTAACTGTTCTTTTATTTCTGAGATTCGGGAGAAATATTCTTGAATCATTTCTCCTTTCTGCATCTTGGTATTCTTCAATTGAGATCTTAAGTTCATCTTTTGATTGATGTTCTTTCCTTCGTATAGTTTTCTTAGAGATTCAAACATCTCTTTCGGAGTTTTCTTGGACGATACATACGGGATCAGGTGGTCGTTGATTGAATCTACAATGATTCTTTGAGCCCTGATTGAGTCCTTCTGATGCTTCGCTTTCTCTATGGCATCTTCAGGTTCCTCCACTTCTTCTTTGATGAATATTGCTAGGTCATTCTCTGCAAGGATTAGACCGATCCTATTTTTCTAGGCACGGAAGTTGTCTATGCCTTCTAGTTTCTCAACAAGCTTTGTGCTTGCAAACATCTTGTACTTGAGGCTATGAAAAATGACCAAAAATGAAAATGCTTAAAATCAAATTTTGACTTTACCAGGAGGTGTGCTTGGCTACGGCGAGTAGCCTGGTGTACTTGGATCTGAGAAAATCCAATTTTTACCCCTTCAAATCTGATCTGTGGATTTTTGAACTGGTGCTTCTTGTACTTCTGGTACTGGTTTTCTGGTACTTCTAGTACTTTTTTGAAACTAGGGTTTCACTTTTCGGGAGATCCAGGCACTGAAAAGGTGCGCTCTAAGTGCCAAAATGATCCTTGGGGGAGGGCACAACTTTCTAGGTGGTTAGGGAGCTGAAAAGATTCACTTTTGAAAACCCTAATTTGCAGGTACTGCAATAGTGACATTTTTCTCTTGCGAAATATGCTTCCTTCAGGTTGGCTCTGATTCCATGTTAATGTTTATGCCATTATTATAGTTCTTTGCATTTCAATAGATAAGAGAAACATAAGAACAATATCACTGAGAAATACACATTCACAAGAGACACAACATTTATCCTGGGAAACCCTCTAGGGGAAGAAAACCCAGCAAAAACTTCCTTATCATAAATTGCCAATACACTGTCAAGAGATAACTCAAACCAATACAAATAGTCCTCTCCAAAAGATGCGCCACTCTTCTCCCTCTCTCCAACTGGTAAGTTGCATCTTGCCTCTTAGAAAATGAGCAAGTGTGTTGTGTGATAAAGTGAGGCGCTAGCCTCTCTATATATACAAGACTGGCACATGTGAAGGGTCTTCACTGGCAGGGCCGACCTCTCACTCTGGGTGGGTAAACCCACCTTTATTATATTTCTGGATCTCAATAATAACTGCTGGGGCCGACTTCTTATTCTGCCTATTGCAATTGTCTATTGACCAATCCGCAAAAGGGGATTTGGTCCTAATACAATTACTGACATGATTAATCCACAATGGGGATTAATCCTATGAATAAAATAACAATAATAATAAGAATACTCTTTGCAGTTACATTATTTCAACAATCAAGTTCCTTGAATATAGGGTCGGAGAAGAGATCCATCTACTGGTAATGGCATCTTTCTCTCATCCATGGCTGACATGTAGTGCTTCTCTTTCTTAGACTTCTTCTTGATGATGTAAGAGCCAAGTCAAAACTTGTTATTCTTCTTATCATATTTGGGCTTTCTCTTATTCTTATCCCACATGAGTGCAATGCTTCCTTCACTATAGTTGATGTAAGGTATATTCTCAATGTAGGGGTACGAAGGTGGTTTTGCGTTAACTACATATTTAATATTCTTCTCATGTTCTTTGCCCCTTTTATCTTTTTCTTTCTTCAATATCTTGATAGACCCTGGCTCCTTCCCTTGAAACTTCACAAGATTTTCTTTGTATTGGTCTGTTTTTGGAAGTAGCGCATCTATGCAATCCTCTTACATAAAAGGTATATCTCGTGGATCATACTCAATGCTATTTGGAAGCTCATCAAAATAATCATCGCTACTATAATCAGGGTCATTATGATCCAATACATTATTCCTGGATACCTATCAGTTATAGAGAATATCGAAGGTACCATATCTCATAGGAATGTGTGCATGAGTGAGGTCCATGCCAAGAAATCCACCAAGGGTGGTCTCCCAACTTCTTGATAAGAGAATGCCCCAAGCATCTGGAACATCAGTCACCACTATGTTCATGACAAGGCCAATGTGAGGGAAATCTTCCAAGTAGACTTCCATGTCTTCTATGAGACCAAAAAAATTCACCTTCTTGGAATCAATGCCACAACCATTTCCATATGGGCAGGTTGTTTTCAAACCAAGTTGTTCCATGACCTTGAAATAAATCACATTTGCTAAAGCCCCATAATATAGCATGTAGTTGTTCAAGAAGACACCATTTACACCAATAAATATGTAAAAGGGAGGGTTGGTATCCCTCTATCGTCCATGGTACATGGTGTTTAGATTCATAGGGGAACTCGTCCTCATTTGACACCTTCAATGTCTTTATCATTTCTCTTATGACATAAGGGATGTTGCACATTTTCACCACAGGAACTGACATATTCATATTTTCAAACATGGTTGGGACGTCTATGTTCAACTGAATTTCTTCATCTGTCCATGTTGGCTTCAAAATAAAATCATGGACTGGAGGTGGGAGGGATGGGGTGACTTTCCCTGTTGGATGATATGGAGCTTCTTTTCTCGGTTGAGATGGGACTTGTTTCTCTAAAGTCTATGGAGGAGGGAGAGGAACCTTGTTCATTCTAGCATAATTCAAGACTTCCCTCTTCTTCAATTCTTTCCTCTGATCCTCAATCAACTGGTTTAACACTCTGATTCATACTTCTCTGGACTCATTTTTTTGGATTCAACAAGTTGTTCCTGTGTGATATCCACATACTCATCATTATCATTCTCATCCCGAAAAGTAAAAATTGTATCTATGAAGTTCATACTATCAGGTGAGTCCTCCTCTCTCCTGGAACATTCCTCCTTTGAATGAGGTTCTTGATAAGGAGAGCACCACTGTGATTCATCAATCCTGGCCACCCCAACGAGCTTCAAACTATCAGGAGCCTTTGCCTCATGTTGATGCCTTTCCTTCCATCCTGTAACATCCTTCTACTTTCTGACGAATGGGGGTCTCAAAGCATTCTGATTTAACTCTAAATTCATCAGTCGAGTCATGACTTGATTCTAAGTATGGACGAACTGAGTATTCATTTGATCAATCTTCTAATCTATGAGAGCTATTGGATACGATGTAGTGTTGATTGATACCCTCATATTTGATTTTGTTTTGGCACGAGGATACTGAAAATGGCTCGATCTTGGAGGAGAGAATATTCTCCTCGAACTTTGAACTATATTCCTTGGCCAGTGCCAAAGTGTTGGGTTTCTTATCCTTTAGGATGAAACCAAATTTTCCCTCAAAGGCATTCACATAGAGGAGACATACAACTACATCTGAAGGGAACAAATCCTTCGGGATCTGGCTATATAGTTTGTCAAATATGGTATCAGATTCACTCACTATCTCATTCTCCTTCTTGATTTGGTTGAACTGAGTCATTAACATTCCACTATCCTTATTTGTTTCCCATATTCTCTTGAACAATTTAGCGAAATATTCATATGTTTCGAGGTGATTGTCAGGTAATCCCTTAAACTACCTTTGGGCATCTTCAGTCAGAGATGTGGCTAGTAGATTCATTTCCACATCTTCATGTTCCACTCCTTCGTTTTCCATGTATCGACCAATTCCATATAGGTGATTTTCATCCGTGACCACATTGTTTCCTGAAAACTTTGGCAAACATTTGTTGGTTTCTTTAGGCATGGTATTGGGATATCCAACAATGGAAGCCATGTTCAAGGCCTTGTAGAGTTATTTTTCCCAAGGACAAGCCATTGGTGCAAAGGGAATATTACAGTAGAAAAGGGTTTTGACAATGGGGGAGTTGAGAGGAGGATTTATATGGTAAACCTTGGAAGGTTTAAATCTTCCATGGGGAAGGGTAATTGGGGGAGACATATTCTAGGGTGGTGGAGTCGACAGATGATACCAGCTCATCAAAGGAAAGAATGGGATAGGGAAATTCCCTAAAGTGGAGTCACCATGAAAGCTAGGGGTAAAGGCTTTGGGATCAAAACTTGCCAAAGTGTCCTTAGGGAATGAAGAGGATTCAAAATCCTCCCCGACAATGACACCAAAATGTTATCGTATAGATGGTAGGTTGGGAAAAGCTCAACCCAATCCACAATCGTGGGACAACTGTGAGAATATATACCCACTGTCACCTTAGATAAATACTCCCCTCGATTTAGTGATGATGAAAATCACCACAAGGGGGGAATCTCGTTGACCCTAGGGGGAATGAAATGGAAAGTGAGAATATGAGAGTGAAAACCCCTATAGGTTGAGTTAGGAAGTGGAAAATTTCTTGGGTAAGATTCTTGTGTGTAAGGGTAGGTTTCAAAAGTGAAGTGTACCCGCAAAAGAGTATTGTACCTTCCAGAGACAAGACAAAAAGGAGGTATACAAGAAAAAATATAAAATGGAAAAGCAAGTGAAATTTGTTGTATTATATTGTAAGAGTAAACAAGAATATAAACCAGCAAGTAAATGATAACAATAGCTGCAAAATGTATCACAAAAAGCCTAGTAAAGATGCAAGAGACTAAGCTAACAATTACTAGTTTTATTGAAGTGTAATGAAGAAAGACTTTGGTGATAATAGAGGGATGTTAAATAGTTTTTTTTGAGAATTATAATGACAGCCAAGGGGTTGTAGCAAACATTTGCTACAAAAACAAATTTGAACCACAAAAATCAACAACTAAACCATCAAAATAGTGGCTTCCGACAGATTTCAATGGTTGAAAAATGAGTTAAAGAAAGAGTTTAAGTGTGTTTTGTTGCATCCCTAATGTCTATATATTTTATTTGATTATAACCAAAGAACTACCAATCCAACCTAGAAGCCTTAGTGGCTCAATTAACCTTGTGACACTAAGAAAAGATTCCAACTTAGACAAATTGAATATCTCTCAAAATCATGTGTACCAATGCAAATGATTTTATTTCTCCAATGCAAATTTAGATTAGGGCCTTGTCAATGGGTTATGGAGTCTTCTTGTTTAAAATTAATTATACCACTTCTCTAGGGGTGTAAGCCCTTTTACTCCCTAGAGAAAGTAGATCTAACAAGGTAAGTCTAAGAGGGTGTAATCCCTTTGAATCCTCCTAGAAACCTTTGCAATGGCTTATTCAATCAACAATAATAATAAACTTGGTGGAGGGTGTATGCCCTTATACTCCTTTAAGGATTTTATCCAATAATAAGCTTGAAAAACCAACAAAATGTAGAAATTGTTTACCAATTTCAAGAGACATACAAGATACACCCTTATCTAAAAAGATAAGCCTCCAAGAGATAGTGCACCACTTAGCTCGACTAGACAAGTATTAACCATAGCATTTAAGAGACAGAGATGAAGTTTTCCCAAGAGGGCCAAAAATTTCAAGGAAGTAGCCCTTCTCAAGTGAGAAATTTATGATAAAAATGATATGAATTTGGTATTTATTTATACAAGACCTCTAAAATGTGTTTCTCCACATAATATTAGGGTAAACAACAAAACAAGGGGGCCAACCACATTAGTTTTTCCCCTTTACAACATAAATTTGATTTTTACACAAAGAAACCCTAAAACGATGACATCATGACCTAACTGGGTGACGTATTGGAACTTTTGGAAAGTCATTGAGCTTGGATAGGAAGTTGTTGGGCTTCCAAAGGCCATCCCTTCATGTGATAGGGTGTCTTCTCCATCAATCATGCCAATCTCTACCAAATCATCACCAACATCATCAAACACTAGACCCAAAATATGACATCAATCCCTAGATAAAGATGTTTTGACCTTTCAAGGTCAAACATTGGGAAAATGAGGGCTAGGTATCTTCCTTCAAGAGGTATTTTCTTGCCTCCAAAGGCAACGTCCATCATTGGTCAGCTCCCAAGTGTGTGGGTCATGGCATCCAACCTGTGGAATTATTTCCCCAATGAAGGCCCTGCTATACCCTACCCTAGGGATAACTAAGGAGATCATGTCTTGAGGCCCACAGGTCCTAGACATGGAGTGTTGAGAGTCGGCTTACTTGAGCATGGCCCCGGAGGGCCCCTCTTTTCTTAAGTGCATCCCATCTATCGGTAGTAGTAACATCCATCCCACCATCCTGGTCCTGAAGTACCAGCAAGTCTTGCTCCATGAGGTAATGAGTCTGGGTATCATGGTATGTGTCACTTTGATTATTGAAGCACTTGAATATTTTGCATTGAATTCTCCTTCATTTCATAATGTTTGCTTGGAAATTATGCTCTTTAAATTGTTCATACCTAGAAGGGTGACATGATTCCCTAGTAAGTTGATCTCCCTTTAGGATGGGTTGCCACTAGGTGGTTCTATGAAAGGTCATCATCTGTTCCCTCCATACTTACCACTTTCCATATTTATTCCTCTCATCTCCCCCTACCTTTTTTCGGGCATTGGGATTTTCCACACTAGTAAGGGTTGTACCTTGCCTTGTGGGAAGAAGGGGATAAAGGCCCAGAGGGTAAAAGTAGCTGAAAAAAGTTAAAATTCAAAGATGAAACTTTTGAGATGCTTCACCTAGGGATTCTTGAGAAAGCAATAAAAATATTCTCAATAAGAAAAAGAAACCCATAAGAAAAAAAAACACTCAAGGTATTAGTTTGTGGATGGGAGGTCTCATCATGAGCCGACCTTTTATGACCATAGGCATGTAGTGGTATGACATTACCATATATCTGGTCACCAAACTAGGGTAGTGGCTCTTGGTGGAATATCCAAGAGAAAGGGGATCTCATCACGAGCCAACCTTTTCATCTCCGCAAAATGCTTGTGGATAATGCTGTCACTTCTGGTCACCAAGCGAGAACAATGTCCCTTAACTCTTCCCTTGAAGCATAAAACAAAAGATCAAAAGTAATGAAGTTAAGAATAAAAGGCAATGAATGAGCTAGGAAACAATGACATCTATGACAACATGCAACTCGCCCTCTACAAATGCACCCAAAGGTAAGATTTACATTTCCCTATTATCATTGCACCCCATGCCCAAACACCACCCCATGCCACCTCATACTCTTACATGACCTGGATTGGTTCTCACCTATGAAACACCCCAAGCTTAAGGAGGATTATCCCAATAGGACACCCTGTGACCTTCTCCAAACCTGACTTGTTAGATTGCATAACGTCTTTGAGCATTTGTCTGGTTAAAGGGGGATTTGATGCACATGTTTGGGTAATTTAATTATTGGATGTGATTTACATGTTATGATCCCTGTGACTTATGAACTCTTCGAGGGCATAGTTGTTGTTGTTGCAAGACCTTTCTCGGTGGATAGGTAGACATGGGGGAATGATTAGCTCAGACCTTCATGGGGCTTAAAGCCCACAGATGGATGTTGTAACCCCAACTAGGGGCAAAAAGACATCAAAGATTTTCACCGGGAAGAAAGAAGGACGTCACCTTGGAGGCACCCTCGTAGAGCTAGACCCAGGGGATCTTGTTTTTCCACATGGGCGTTGACCTTTGATATCCCATGACATTACCATCATGACCCTCCACGTCATCCAGAGCTAGGTTTTTCATTTTTAGGGTAGTTGTGAGCTAGTTGGCACGTGTGGGAATCATCTAGGGCCTTTGGAGGCCAAACGTTCGACATCTGGAGCCCAATGTTTCACCTTAGGGGCTCAACGTCACCCTAAAAGGGCATGACATCACCCTTGGAAGTGTTTTTAGATGCTAATTAATTTTATTTATGTCTAATTTGAATTTAATTGTAAATTGGCTAGGTTGGCCTTTATTTGACCTGAAATTAATTAAAGGTCACCAGTTTTGTATAAATAAACATAAAGTACATTCATTTTTATCATCACAACTCCTCACGCAAGAGGAGAGGTCTGAAATTTGCACCCTAGAAGGGATATTGGCTGAAATTGTGAGGCACACTCTTGTATAAGGCTAATTGTTTGCAAGTTGGATCAATCTTGGAAGCTTTTATGGTGATCTTGCATGGTATTTCATGATTAGTCTTGGTGCAAGTAGGTAAAATATGCATTTTTTGTCATCTATTGAATAGTTTATGTATGGTTTTATTTGCTCATACAAGATTATGAAATTGCATGATATGCTTAATGATTGAAGTAAGGAACTTACATTGCTACTTTATTACTTTCTATTTGCCAAGCTTTTCATTCAATTGATCTAGTAACTAGTAAAACCCTAGAGCCCTAGTTTCCTAGCTCTCTAAGGTTCTGACCTAGTTATATTTGTGCCTAAGTTCTTATCCCATAAAAATCCTAAGGAGAGCAAGGTGCTAGGGCCTATAATTTCCTACACCCTAGTATCTTGTTTTCTTGAGGAAGATGCATAGGGGGACTTAAGTTACTACTTCTCTTATGCATTCCTCTTGTAATTTTGTGCACTATCAAAATTGATTTGAAGCCTTAGAAGAGTTCGTCCACTTGACTCCATAAGCCCTATAAGGCACTAGTTCTAGCCTCCCTCTTATTGATTGATCAAACAAACACTCAAACCTTTATCCTTGAACTTCTTACTAACATTTACTAACCCTAAATTAGGCTAATTCCCTAGCAAACTTGCCACTGTTGCAAATCATTGCTACATCCATAACAATTTATACTAATTTGTCGCATTCACCTACAAAACTTGCACTTGACCTATTCAAAAATTGCTTGTGACAATTTCCATTCAGTATACTAGGTTAATGTTAAGTTTGCATGGTGTTTTATTGCAATTTCGAGCACTAAAACTTGTTGTTGTTACAAAAGATTGCTACATCCATCTAACTGCAGAAAATTATTTATTAAAAGTGACTTTAAATGCTAGCTAGACATTGCCAAACTTGCTTGTCACAACCTATTATCATTCTGCCTAATTAAATTTATATATTCTTCTCTCTTTGAAGCAATTTCAAGGCGTATTTATTGTGGTTGTTACATAATACTAATTGTTGTTGCAAATTATTGGATTGATGCAATTTTATATCAGCTAGCTCTATTTTCAAAGGTTCATGGTCTTATGAAGCACTAACATCATTTGGTACGTGAAAGATGCCATATTTTTCCTTTGTTGTCTTGTTCTGGGAATGTATGCTTATTTCTCACTTTGCTTCATTACTTAAAGACCTTAAAGAACCTTTTAACTTGAGTGACCAGTGAGAGGGGGGTCTTCGTACATATTTGCCTAAATAGAGAGGGGTTTCCTATTAAGGTGACAGTGATAGGTCACCCCCTGTTACGCCAATCTTGCACCCACTTGCCTTGGGATTTGGGAAAGTACAAATTGCGCGATAACATTTTGGCATCGTTGTCAGGGAAGACTGGGTCAATATTCCTCAACGACATTTCTTCAGTAAGCCTTTATCCAAATCCTTCTTTTCACAAAGCTTACCTGGAAACTCCATTGAGGGTGATTCCCTCATCCCTTTGATAATACTTAAGAGGATATATGGTGACTCCACTAACCTTTTCCAAGGTGCCACCTTGCTCTCAATTTTTTGATATTTTCAAGTTATGGGATCCTGGCGCTCTGGGAACAAGTGTATCCGACTATTGATTTCAAAAGTTTTCAAGGATACCCTCATTATTTTGATGAAAAATGGTTAAACAACTCTCCAAGATTCGGAGGCCTCCCAATTACTCACATTGTAGAATTCTTGAAGTATATAAGTGAGATAGAATTGGAAGGGGAGGATGTTCTAGTAAAATTGTTCATACTTTCTCTGCCATCTTTTTTGCAAGATTGGTTTAAGGGTTGTTGTGAAGATAGGGGTATATCATCTTTTGTAGACCTCATCGATAGGTTTATTGAGTTTTTCAAACCACAATGCCAGACATATGAAGATGCCTTTCAAAATCTCACAATAGCCCTAAAGGACGAAGGATTCACCACTAAGATTGTGGAATATCTCAGGGATGTGTACCATACTCAATACCAAGAACCCTCTGATATAAAAGGAGAGATTTATGAAGAAATTTGTCAACCCCTTGAAGAGGAGCGATATTTTTCCCAGGATTCAATAGAATGTAGTAAAGACTTGACTAAAGAAGTGAGTTATGAGGATGAAGCACTAGTATTCGCTCCTCCGTCTGATGAAGCTCTCCAAGATCCTAACTCTTATGTACAAGACGAATAGAATGAGGTGAGTCATTTTCCTTTCCATGTTTTTAATGAAACTTTGTTCTATGATTCAGAAGGTGAAGAAGTAAAGGAACCCTTGGAAGAGATAGGTCCTTCATCTTTCGATGAAGGCGAAAAGATGATTAAAGAGACGAGTCTTGGGGATGATGTATTGGACCCTCTTCCATTTTATGAAGTCATCCAAGCCATTGAGTCTCTTGCACAACAAGAAGTGAACATGGTAAGTTATTTCCCTTTCCAAGATTTTTATCATGCTTTATTTTATGATTTGGAAAGTGAAGAAGTATCAGAGGATCCCTTGGATGCATTAAATCCTTCGTGTTATGACAAAGGTGGTGACATGGTTGATAATATTGATGAGTTCATACGTTGTGGAAGACGTAAGTGTGATATGATTGGTTCTGATAAGGATCCCATTTATGATATGGAAGCATATCTTTGAAATGTTTCCTTTACAACAATCATATGATGTTCCTAATAATTTTGATGTTTGGCAACAAGATGATGATATAATTACAAAAGTTTTCCAAGCACCCAAGGATGACCTAGGGCATTGTTCTCCTGATGATTTTCGGTCATGCCTTGAGGATTTTAGTGAGTATTCCTTTGAGAACTTGGATTTATTCTATGAAGAAGATTATCGACCGTCGTTGTGATGAAAATTTGATAAAGGTGAGGACATTGCTTGCCTGAAGCAAGATACTTGTGACAAGGTTTTCCAACTCCCTTCGACTACTTTACCTCGCTATGTCACTAAGGGTGTAGTTGGGAAACATGTCCCCTGTCTTGAGTTTTCTCCTGGGAAAATCCTTCTTTTAGAATCCAAGGGTAGTTTGAATACCTTAAGAAGAAGTTTATTATCTCAGTCTTTCAACATTCCCTTAAGAATTTGTTAGTCATCCTCCAGGTTATTACTAGTCCTTTCCCAGACCTCAAGATGTGATGATGTCCAAGGTAACCAACCTTCAGACTCTTTGATTC
The DNA here is from genome assembly GCA_009831015.1 of Picea engelmannii. Lineage (NCBI taxonomy): Eukaryota > Viridiplantae > Streptophyta > Pinopsida > Pinales > Pinaceae > Picea > Picea engelmannii. The sequence goes on from ML790241.1 coordinate 30,799, forward strand.
ATTCTTTTGATCCTTTGATTTCTCACGCTCCCTTTCTGAGATGGATTGACCACTTTCCTAGAAGAGTGACTTGGCATGATTTTGACCCTCCCTCCCACCTACATGAGCTAGAATTTCCGATTTACAATGGTGTGTTACATGTTCTAACTCATGTTATTTTTGTGCTTGACTTGTCATTGTTTTGGTTTATGATGAAGCAAAGAGGCAAGTATTATGAGATATTGCTAGGATGGTTTCACTGGTTATTTCAATACACCTAACATTCAACGAATAGGTAAGTAGATTAGGTAGGCATTTGCATCCATTGTATATACCATCTGCATATCATGTTAGTATAGTTGTACTTCCACTTTCGTATTTTTTTTCTCCATTATGTATATATGCATGCTTATGATGCTCTTTATTTTATTATATCATATATGAGAAAGGGGTGATATCACCACCCTAAGGATTACAGATGCATTTTGTTGAGATCTAGCAGGCATAGGTCATACCAGAGATGTTGAGGTTCTCATGCCCTCTACGGTGAGCACATGTCCCCGAGTTGGAGATATATGTTATCCCCTACCCTAGGGATAACTAAGGAGATCATGTATCAAGGCCAACACGTCCTAGACATGGAGAGTCGAGAGTCGGATGACTTGAGAATGGCCCCGGAGGGCCCCTCTTTTCTTCAGTGCAACCCATTTATCAGCAACAACATCCATCCCACCATCATGGTCCTAAAGTAGCAGTAAGTCTTGCTCCATGAGGTAATTATTCCAGGTATCATGGTATGTGTCACTTTGATTATTGAAGAAATTGAATATCTTGCATTGAATTCTCCTTCATTTCATAACGTTTTCTTGGAAGTTGTGCTCTTTAAATTTTTCATACCTGGAAGGGTGACATAATTCTCTAGTAAGTTGATCTCCCTTTAGGATGGGTTGCCACTAGGTGGTTCTGTAAGGGTGTAGTTGGGAAACATGTCCCTTGTCTTGAGTTTTCTCCTGGGAAAATCCTTCTTTTAGAATCCAAGGGTAGTTTGAATACCTTAAGAAGAAGTTTATTATCTCAGTCTTTCAACATTCCCTTAAGAATTTGTGTCATCCTCCAGGTTATTACTAGTCCTTTCCCAAACCTCAAGATGTGATGATGTCCAAGGTAACCAACCTTTAGACTCTTTGAGTCATTCTTTTGAGCCTTTGATTTTTCATGATCCCTTTCTGAGATGGATTGAGCACTTTCCTAGAAGTGTGACTTGGCATGATTTTGTCCCTCCCTCCCGCCTACATGAGCTAGAATTTCCGATTTACGATGATGTGTTACATGTTCTAACTCATGTTATTTTTGTGCTTGACTTGTCATTGTTTTGGTTTATGATGAAGAACAGAGGCAGGTATTATGAGATATTGCTAGGATGGTTTCACTGGTTATTTGACTACACCTAGCATTCAACCAATAGGTAAGTAGATTAGGTAGGCATTTGCATCCATTGTATATACCATCTACATATCATGTTAGTATAGTTGTACTTTCACTTTCATATTTTTTTTCTCCATTATGTATATATGCATGCTTATGATGCTCTTTATTGTATTATATCATATATGAGCAAGGGGTTATATCACCACCCTAAGGATAACATATGCATTTTGTTGAGATCTAGGCATAGGTCATACCATAGATGTTGAGGTTCTCATTCCCTCTACGATGAGCACATGTCCCCAAGTTGGAGATATATGTTATCCCCTACCCTAGGGATAACTAAGGAGATCATGTATCAAGGCCAATAGGTCCTAGACATGGAGTATCGAGAGTCAGATGACTTGAGCATGGCCACGGAGGGCCCCTCTTTTCTTCAGTCCAGCCGATTTATTAGCAACAACATCCATCCCACCATCCTGGTCCTGAAGTAGCAGTAAGTCTTGCTCCATGAGGTAATGATTCTAGGTATCATGGTATGTGTCACTTTGATTATTGAAGCAATTGAATATGTTGCATTGAATTCTCCTTCATTTCATAACGTTTGCTTGGAAGTTATGCTCTTTAAACTGTTCATACCTGGAAGGGTGACATAATTCCCTAGTAAGTTGATCTCCCTTTAGGATGGATTGCCACTGGGTGGTTCTATAAGGGTGTAGTTGGGAAACATGTCCCTTGTCTTGAGTTTTCTCCTGGGAAAAGCCTTCTTTTAGAATCCAAGGGTAGTTTGAATACCTTAAGAAGAAGTTTATTATCTCAGTCTTTCAACATTCCCTTAAGAATTTTTCAGTCATCCTCCAGATTATTACTAGTCCTTTCCCAGACCTCAAGATGTGAAGATGTCCAAGGTAACCAACCTTCAGACTCTTTGATTCATTCTTTTGAGCCTTTGATTTTTCACGATCCCTTTTTGAGATGGATTGAGCACTTTCCTAGAAGTGTGACTTGGCATGATTTTGTCCCTCCCTCCCACCTACATGAGCTATAATTTCCGATTTACAATGATGTGTTACATGTTCTAACTCATGTTATTTTTGTGCTTGACTTGTCATTGTTTTTGTTTATGATGAAGCATAGAGGCAGGTATTATGAGATATTGTTAGGATGGTTTCACTAGTTATTTGACTACACCTAGCATTCAACCAATAGGTAAGTAGATTAGGTAGGAATTTGCATCCATTGTATATACCATCTGCATATCATGTTAGTATAGTTGTACTTTCACTTTCGTATTTTTTTTCTCCATTATGTATATATGCATGCTTATGATGCTCTTTATTTTATTATATCATATATGAGCAAGGGGTGATATCACCACCCTAAGGATTACAGATGCATTTTGTTGAGATCTAGTAGGCATAGTTCATACCAGAGATGTTGAGGTTCTCATGCCCTCTATGGTGAGCACATGTCCTCGAGTTGGAGATATATGTTATCCCCTACCCTAGAGATAAATAAGGAGATCATGTATCAGGGCCAACATGTCCTAGACATGGAGTGCCGAGAGTCGGATGACTTGAGCATGGTCCTGGAGGGGCACTCTTTTCTTCAGTGCGGCCCATTTATCAGCAGCAACATCCATCCTACCATCCTGCTCCTGAAGTAGCAGTAAGTCTTGCTCCATGAGGTAATGATTCCAGGTATCATGGTATGTGTCACTTTGATTATTAAAGCAATTGAATATGTTGCATTGAATTCTCCTTCATTTCATAACATTTGCTTGGAAGTTATGCTCTTTAAACTGTTCATACCTGGAAGGGTGACATAATTCCCTAGTAAGTTGATCTCCCTTTAGGATGGGTTGCCATTGGGTGGTTTTGTAAAAGGTCATCATATGTTCCCTCCATAGTTACCACTTTCCATCTTTATTCCTCTCATCCCCCCCTACGTTTGTTCGATCATTGGGATTTTCCACACTAGGAAGGGTTGTACCTTGCCTTGTGGGAAGAAGGGGCTAAAGGCCCAAAGGGTAAAAGTAGATGGCACGAGTTAAAATCCAAATATGAAAATTTTGAGATGCTTCACCCAGGGATTCTCGAGAAAGCAACAAAACACTTCAAAATAAGAAAAGGGAACCGATAAGAAAAAAAAACACTCAAGGTATTATTTGGTGGATGGGAGGTCTCATCATGACCCGACCTATTATGAACATGGGCATGTAGCCATATGACATTACCATCTATCTGGTCACCAAAACAGGGTAGTGGTTCTTGGTGGCATATCCAAGAGAAAGGGGGTCTCATCACGATCCAACCTTTTCATCTTTGTGAAATGCTTGTGGATAATGTTGTCACTTCTGGTCACCAAGCCAGGACAGTGTCCCTCAACTCTTCCCTTGAAGCATAAAAAAAAAATATCAAAAGAAATGAATTTAAGAATAAAAGGCAATGAACGGGCTAGGAAACAATGACATCTATGGCAAGGTGCAACTCGCCCTCTACAAAGTCACCCACATAAAATATTTACATTTCCCTGTTATCACTGCACCCCATGCCCAAACACTACCCCACGCCACCTCATACACTTACATGACATGGATTGGTTCTCACCTGGGAAACACCCCAAACTTAAGGAGGATTAGCCCAATAGGATACCCCGCGACCTTCTCCAAACTTGACTTGTTAGATTGCATAACGTCTTTGAGAATTTGTCTCGGTAAAGAGGGGTTTGATGCACATGTTTGGGTAATTAATTATTGGATGTTATTTACATGTTATGATCCCTGTGACTTATGAACCCATAGAGAGCATACTTGTTGTTGCTGCAGGACCTTTCCTAGTGGACAAGTACGCATGGGGGAATGATTAGCTCAGACCTTCATGGGGATGAAATCCCACAGATGGATGTCATAACCCCAGTCATGGGCAAGAAAAAATCAGAGATTTTCACCAGGAAGAAAGAATGACATCACCTCGGAGGCACCCTGGCAGACCTAGACCTAGGGGGATCTTTCTTTTCCAGTTGGACATTGACCTTTCAGAGCCCATGATGTCACAATCATGACCCTGCACATCATCCAAAGCTAGGTTTCATTTTGAGGGAAGTTGTGATCTAGTTGTCACATGTGGGAATCATCCAAGGCCTTTGGAGGGAAAACGTTTGGCATCTGGAGCCCAATGTTCCACCTTAGGGGCTCAACGTCACCCTAGAAGGGCATGACATCACCCTTGGAAGTGTTTTTAGATGCTAATTAATTTTATTCATGTCTAATTTGAATTTATTTGTAAATTGGCCAAGTCGGCCTTTATTTGACCTGAAATTAATTAAAAGTCACCAGTTTTGTATAAATAAACATAAAGTACATTCATTTTTGTCATCACAACTCCTCATAGAGGACGAGAGGTCTTAAATTTGCGCCCGAGAAGGGCTATTGGATAAAATTGTGAGGCACACTCTTGTATAAGGCTAATTGTTTGCTAGTTGGATCAATCTTGGAAGCTTTTATGGTGATGTTGCATGGTATTTCATGATTATTCTTGGTGCAAGTAGGTAAAATATTCATTTTTTATCATCTATTGAATAGTTTATGTATGGTTTTATTTTCTCATACAAGATTATGAAATTGCATGATATGCTTAATGCTTGATGTAAGGAACTTAAATTACTACTTTCTTACTTTCTATTTTCCAAGCTTTTCATTGAATTGATCTAGTAACTAGTAAAACCTTAGAGCCCTAGTTTCCTAGCACTCTAAGGTTTTGAACTAGGTATCTTTGCCTAAGTCCTTATCCCATAAAAATCCTAAGGAGAGCAAGGTGCTAGGGCCTAGAATTGCCTACACCCTAGTATATTGTTTTCTTGAGGAAAATGCATAGGGGTACTTAAGTTTCTACTTTTCCTATGCATTCCTCTTGGACTTTTGTGCACTATCAAAATTGATTTGCAGCCTTAGAAGAGGTCGTCCACTTGACTCCATAAGCCCTAGAAGGAACTAGTTCTATCCCCCCTCTTATTTATAGATCAAACAAACACTCAAACCTTTATCCTTGAACTTCTTACTAACATTACTAACCCTAAATTAGGCTAATTCCCTAACAAACTTGTCATTGTTGCAAATCATTGCTACAACCATAATAATTTATACTAATTTTTCACATTCGCCTACAAAACTTTCACTTGACCTATTCAAAAATTACTTGTGACAATTTCCATTCGATCTACTAGGTTAATGCTAAGTTTGCATGGTGTTTTATTGCAATTTCAATTACTAAAATTTGTTGTTGTTACAAAATATTGCTACATCCATCTAATTGCAGCAAATTCTTTATTAAAAGTGACTTTAAATGTTAGCTACACATTGCCAAAATTGCTTGTGACAACTTGTTATCATTGTGCATGTTTAAATTTATATTTTCTTGTCTCTTTCAAGCAATTTCAAGGCGTATTTATTGTGGCTATTAAAAAATACTAATTGGTGTTGTAAATTATTAGATTGATGCAATTTTATATCAACTAGGTCTATTTTCAAAGGTTCATGGTCTTATGAAGCACTAACATCATTTGGTACTTGAAAGTTGCCATATTTTTCCTTTGTTGTCTTGTTCTAGGCAAGTACACTTATTTCTGACTTTGCTTCATTACTTAAAGACCTTAAAGAACCTTTTAACTTGAGTGGCGAGTGAGAGGGGGATATTCTTACATCTTTGCCTTAGTTATCAACCCTTTAGGTCAGTGGGGATGTCTCTCATGGTGTATTTTTCACTAACTCCTAAATAGAAAGGGGTTTCCTATTAAGGTGACAGTGATAGGTCACCCTCTGTTACGCCAATCTTGCACCCACTTGCCTTGGGCTTTGGGAAATTACAGATTGTGCAATAACATTTGGGCGTCGTTGTCGGGGAACACTGAGGCAATATTCCTCAATGACACTTTTTTCGGTAAGCCTTTATCCAAAGCCTTATTTTCACAAAGTTTACCTGGCGAGTCCACTAAGGGTGATTCCCTCATCCCTTTGATAATCCTTAAGAAGATATATGATGACTCGACTAACCTTTTCCAAGGTGCCACCTTACTCTCAATTTTGTGATATTTTCAAGTTATGGGATCATGGCGCCCTGGGAACAAGTGTATCCGACTATTGATTTCAAAAAATTTCAAGGATACCCACATTATTTTGATGCAAAATGGTTAAAAAACTCTCCAAGATTCAGAGGCCTTCCTATTACTCACATAGTAGAATACTTGAAGTATATAAGTGAGATAGAATTGGAAGGGGAGGATGTTCTAGTAAAATTGTTCATACTTTCTTTGCCATCTTTTTTGCAAAATTGGTTTAAGGGTTGTTGTGAAGATAGGGGTATATCATCTTTCAAATACCTCATCAGTAGGTTTATTGAGTTTTTCAAACCACAATTCCAGACATATGAAGATTCCCTTCAAAATCTCACAATATACCTAGAGGACAAAGAATTCACTACTGAGATTGTGGAAGATCTCAGGGATGTGTACCATACTCAATACCAAGAACCCTTCGATATAAAAGGAGAGATTTATGAAGAAATTTGTCAACCCCTTGAAGAGGAGAAAGATTTTTCCCATGATTCAATAGAATGGAATAAAGACTTGACTAAAGAAGTGAGTTATGAGGATGAAGCACTAGTATCCTCTCCTTCATTTGATCAATCTCTCAAAGATCCTATTTCTCTTGTACAAGACAAAGAGAATGAGGTGAGTCATTTTCCTTTCTAGGTTTTTGATGACACTTTGTTCTATGATTCAAAAGGTGAAGAAATAAAGGAACCCTTGGAAGAGCTAGGTCCTTCATTTTCTAATGAAGGCAAAAAGATGATTAAAGATACAAATCTTGGGGATGTTGTACTGGACCCTCTTCCATTTGATGAATTCATCCAAGCCTTTGATGCTCCTACACAATAAGAAGTGAACACGGTAAGTTATTCCTCTTTCCAAGATTTTGATGATGCTTTATTTTATGATTTGGAAAGTGAAGAAGTATTAGAGGAGCCCTTGGATGCATTAAATATTTCGTGTTATGAAAAAGGTAGTGGCATGGTTGATAATATTGATGAGTTCATACATGTTGGAAGAAGTAAGTGGGATGTGATGTGATTGGTTCTGATAAGTATCCCATTTATGATATGGAAGGATATCTTTGAATGTTTCCTTTACAACAATCATATGATGTTCCTAATAATTTTGATGTTTGGCAACAACATGATGATATAATTATAAAAGTTTTCCAATCACCCAAGGATGGCCCAATGAAATGTTCTCCTAATGATTTTAGGTCATACCTTGAGGATTTTGACGACTATTCCTTTAAGCACTTGGATTTATTCTATGAAGAAGATTATCAACCGTCGTTGTGTTGAAATTTTGATAAAGGTGAGGACGTTGTTTTCCTGAAATAGGATACTTGTGACAAGGTTGTCCAGCTCCCTTCGACTACTTTACCTTGCTATGTCACTAAGGGTGTTGGGAAACATGTCCCTTGTCTTGAGTTTTCTCCTGGGCAAAGCCTTCTTTTAGAATCCAAGGGTAGGTTGAATACCTTAAGAAGAATTTTATTATCTTAGTCTTTCAACATTCCCTTAATAAATTGTTAGTCATCCTTTAGGTTCATACTAGTCCTTTCCCAAACCTCAGAATGTGATGACGTCCAAGGTAACCAACCTTCAGAATCTTTGAGTCAGTATTTTGAGCCTTTTATTTTTCATGATCCCTTTCTTGGATGGATTGAGAACTTTCCTAGAAGTGTGACTTGGCATGATTTTGTCTCTCCCTCCCACCTCAATGAGATAGAATTTACGATTTTCGATGATGTGATACATGTTCTAACTCATGTTATTTTTGTGCTTGACTTGTCACTGTTTTGGTTTATGATGAAGCACATAGGTAGGTATTATGAGATATTGCTAGGATGGTTTCACTGGTTATTTGACTACACCTAGCATTCAACCAACAGGTAAGTAGATTAGGTAGGCATTTGCATCCATTGCATATACCATATGCATATCATGTTAGTATAGTTGTAGTTTCACTTTCATATTGTTTTCTCCATTATGTATATATGCATGCTTATGATTCTCTTTATTTTATTATATCATATATGAGAAAGGAGTGATATCACCACCCTAAGGATTACAGATGCATTTTATTGAGATCTAGCAGGCACATGTCACACAAGAGATGTTGAGGTTCGCATGTGCTCTACGATGAGCACATGTCCCCGAGTTGGAGCCAGATGTTATCCCCTACCCTAGGGATGACTAAGGAGATCATTTCTCAAGGCCCACAGGTCCTAGACATGGAGTGTCAAAAGTCGGCTGACTTGAGCATGGCCCCTCTTTTCTTTAGTGCAACCCATTTATCAACAACAACATCATCCATCCCACTATCCTGGTCCTCAAGTAGAAGTAAGTCATTCTCCATGAGGTAATGAGTCCGGGTATCATGATATATGTCACTCTAATTATTGAAGAACTTGAATATGTTGCATTGAATTCTCCTTCATTTCATAACGTTTTCTTGGAAATTATGCTCTTTAACTTGTTCATACCTGGAAGGGTGACATGATGCCCTAGTAAGTTTATCTCCATTTAGGATGGGTTGCCACTGGGTGGTTTTGTGAAAGTTCATCGTTCATTCCCTCCATACTTACCACTTTCCATATTTATTCCTCTCATCTCCCCCCTACCTTTGTTCAGGAATTGGGATTTGCCACACTAGGAAGGTTTGTACCTTGCCTTGTGGGAAGAAGGGGCTAAAGGCCCAGAGGGTAAAAGTAGCTAGCAAGACTTAAAATCCAAAGATGAAAATTTTGAGATGATTTGCCCAGGGATTCTCGAGAAAGCAGTAAAAATCTTTTCAATAAGAGAAGGGAACCCATAAGAAAAACAAACACTCAAGGAATTAGTTGGTGGATGGGAGGTCTCATCATGAGTCGGCCTATTATGACCATGGGCATGTAGCGGAATGGCATTACCATTTATCTGGTCACCAAACTAGGGTAGTGTCTCTTGGTGGCATATCCAAGAGAAAGGGGGTCTCATCACGAGCCAACCTTTTCATCTCCGTGAAATGCTTGTGGATAATGTTGTCACTTTTGGTCACCAAGCCAAGACAGTGTCCCTCAACTCTTCCCTTGAAGCATAAATAAAAAAGATCAAAATCAATGAAGTTAAGAATAAAAGGCAATGAACAAGATATGAAACAATGGAATCTATGACAAGGTGCAACTTTCCCTCTACAAAGGCACCCATGGGTAAGATTTACATTTCCCAATTATCACTGCACCCCATGCCCAAATACTACCCCACGCCACCTCATACACTTACATGACATGGATTGGTTCTCACCTATGAAACACCCCAAAATTAAGGAGGATTAGCCCAATAGGACACCTTGTGACCTTCTCCAAACCTGACTTGTTAGATTGCATAATGTATTTGAGAATTTGTCTGGGTAAAGGGCGGTTTGATGCACATGTTTGGGTAATTTAATTATTGGATGTGATTTACATGTTATGATCCTTGTGACTTATGAACCCCTAGAGGGCATACTTGTTGTTGCTATAGGACCTTCCCTGGTGGACAGGTACACATGGGGGAATGATTAGCTCAGACCTTCATGGGGATGAAAGCCCACAGATGGATGTTGTAACCCCAACTAGGGGAAATAAAACATTAGAGATTTGCACCAAGAAGAAAGAAGGACGTCACCTTGGAGGCACCCTGGAAGACCTAGACCCAGGGGGATCTTTCTTTTCCACCTAGACGTTGAACTTTAAGAGCCCATGATGTCACCATATTGACCCTGCATGTCATCCAGAGATACGGTTTTCATTTTGAGGGAAGTTGTGAGCTAGTTGGGACATGCGGGTATCATCCAGGGCCTTTGGAGGCCAAACGTTACACATGGGGGAATGATTAACTCAGACCTTCATGGGGATGAAATCCCACAGATGGATGTTGTAACCCCAACTAGGGGAAATAAAACATTAGAGATTTGCACCAAGAAGAAAGAAGGACGTCACCTTGGAGGCACCCTGGAATACCTAGACCCAGGGGGATCTTTCTTTTCCACCTAGACGTTGAACTTTAAGAGCCCATGACATCACCATATTGACCCTGCATGTCATCCAGAGCTACGGTTTTCATTTTGAGGGAAGTTGTGAGCTAGTTGGCACATGCGGGTATCATCCAGGGCCTTTGGAGGCCAAACGTTACACATGGGGGAATGATTAGCTCAGACCTTCATGGGGATGAAATCCCACAGATGGATGTTGTAACCCCAAATAGGGGAAATAAAACATTAGAGATTTGCACCAGGAAGAAAGAAGGACGTCACCTTGGAGGCACCCTGGAAGACCTAGACCCAGGGGGATCTTTCTTTTCCACCTGGACGTTGAACTTTAAGAGCCCATGATGTCACCATATTGACCCTGCATGTCATCCAGAGCTACGGTTTTCATTTTGAGGGAAGTTGTGAGCTAGTTGGCACATGTGGGTATCATCCAGGGCCTTTGGAGGCCAAACGTTCAGCATCTGGAGCCCAATGTTCCACCTTAGGGGCTCTACATCACCCTAGAAGGGCATGACATCACCCATGGAAGTGTTTTTAGATGCTAATTAATTTTATTTATGTCTAATTTGAATTTATTTATAAATTGGTCACATCGGCCTTTATTTGACCTGAAATTAATTAAAGGTCGCCAATTTTGTATAAATAAACATAAAGTACATTCATTTTTACCATCGCAACTCCTCACACAAGAGGAGAGGTCTGAAATTTGCACCCTAGAAGGGATATTGGATGAAATTGTGAGGCACACTCTTGTATAAGGCCAATTGTTTGCAAGTTGGATCAATCTTGGAAGTTTTTATGGTGATCTTGCATGGTATTTCATGATTATTCTTTGTGCAAGTAGTTAAAATATGCATTTTTTGTCATCTATTGAATGGTTTATGTATGGTTTTATTTTCTCATACAAGATTATGAAATTGCATGATATGCTTAATGTTGGAAGTAAGGAACTTAAATTGCTACTTTCTTACTTTCTATTTGCCAAGATTTTTATTGAATTGATCTATTAACTAGTAAAACCCTAGAGCCCGTGTTTCCTAGTACTCTAAGGATCTAACCTAGTTATATTTGCCTAAGTTATTATCCCATAAAAATCCTAAGGAGAGCAAGGTTCTAGGGCCTAGAATTTCCTACACCCTAGTATCTTGTTTTCTTGAGGAAAATGCATAGGGGGAATTAAGTTACTACTTCTCCTATGCATTTATCTTGGACTTTTGTGCACTATCAAAATTGATTTGCAGCCTTAGAAGAGGTCACCCACTTGAATCCATAAGCCCTATAAGGCACTACTTCTAGCCTCCCTCTTATTGATTGATCAAACAAACAGTCAAACCTTTATCATTGAACTTCTTACTAACATTTACTAACCCTAAATTAGGCTAAATCCCTAGAAAACTTGCCATTGTTGCAAATCATTTCTACAGCCATAATAATTTATACTAATTTTCTGCATTCACCTACAAAAATTGCACTTGACCTGTTCATAAATTACTTGTGACAATTGTCATTTGTTCTACTAGGTTAATGCTAAGTTTGCATGGTGTTTTATTGCAATTTCGAGCACTAAAATTTGTTGTTGTTACAAAAGATTTCCATCTAACTGTAGCAAATTCTTTGCTAAAAGTGACTTTAAATGTTAGTGATACATTGCCAAACTGAATTGTGACAACTTATTATCATTCTTGTGGTTGTTACAAAATACTAATTGATGTTGTAAATTATTAGATTGATGCAATTTTATATCAGCTACCACTATTTTCAAAGGTTCATGGTCTTACGAAGCACTAACATCATTTGGTACTTGAAAGTTTCCATATTTTTCCTTTGTTGTCTTGTTCTGGGAAGGTACACTTATTTCTCACTTTGCTTCATTACTTAAAGACCTTAAAGAACCTTTTAACTTGAGTGACCAGTAAGAGGGGGATCTTCTTACATCTTTGCCTTAGTTATCATACCTTTAGGTCACTGGGGATGTATCCCTTGGGGTAGTTTTCACTAACTCCTAAATAGAAAGGGGTTTCCAATTAAGGTGACAATGATAGGTCACCCCCTGTTACGCCAATATTGCACGCACTTGCCTTGGGCTTCTGGAAAGTACAGATTGTGCGATAGCAGGCCCAAGTTAGACTTGTTCCTCCAAATCTTCCATCAAACGAGGTCGTGAAAAGACAAATGAGTGCGATCTCCAAGGGTCTAAAGTCAAATGTATCATGGAAAATAAAATCACATTTAATACAAGATCCACCTAAACATGTGCATCAAAACTACCTTATTAAATTAAACAAGTGCTCAAATACCCTATGCAACTTTCCAATCTTAGGTATGGAAGGGTTGTCAAGGTGACCTATTGGGTGAGCCATTCCTCATTTCAAGGGGTGTTTCCTAGGTGGACCCTTTCTAAGCCATGTAAGGAACATGGAATGGATGGGGGTAAGACTATTGGGCATGGGGTTCATGAAATACAAGGGTTCATATTGTCTCATTTATGGGTTCCTTTGTAGAGGGTGTGTTGCACCTTCATTTTCAATGCGTCATTTTTCCAAGCCCATTTATTTTCCATTAATTAATTTATTGTCTAGAAAAAATGGGTACTGCGAATGGGTAGCATAAAACTTGACAGAAGCACCACATTTTCACTTGAATCTAGAGGTACATAGAGTGCCATATGCATGGAAATAAAAGGACACCGCATGAGTGTACACACCTCAACAAGCGAGACATCTATATTATGTGAAATTTATTTTGCAAGTCTTTAATTTCTTTAAGAGAAACATTTCATAGCTCTCAAGACCTCTTTGAACGAGCATATAGAAGGTTATAATTTTGGCGTTTATCTTTTTCCAACTACATTCCCTCTAGGCCTTCAACCGCTTCTTCCCATGAAATGAGGTATAATCCCTTCTTGGGTCAGTCCACCTGAAAATCCCAAAAGATGGGGGGAACAAAGAGGAAAAATTGTGAAAAGTGACAAGTATGATAGAGAATGGTACAATGACTCATCAAGAATACCTCCCAGTAGAAAACCCATCCCCAAGGGTGACCACTTATTATGCCACAATGTCAACCACCAAGGTGAAACAAGGCAAAGAGCATAATTTCGAAGTAAACGTTCTATAATCAAAAGTAGATTTAAATGCAACATTTTCAAAATCCTCAAGTATTAAAGTGACACTTACCACAATACCTGACTAGTACCTCATGGAGTGAGACCCACTGTCTTCTGGAAATAGGATGATGTGGTGAATGCCATCATGATGAACCAGAGAATTGTGGTGGTGAAGTGGGTCTCCATTTGTGTAAGTGGACATCATGAGTCGATCTATACCTCGACACTTCATGTCTGCAACCTGAGGGCCCCGATACATCATCTCCTAGTTATCCCTAGAAATGGGGGATAACATCTAGCTTCTACTTGGGGACATGTACTCGTTGTAGAGTGCATGAGAACCTCAACATTTCCTGGTTAGAATTGTGCCTACACTGAAACAACAAATTGTAAAATTTAGGGTGTCTTACTCACCCTTTGCTTATATAAGAAAATCAAAATTTCAAATTGAAAACCAATCTAGAAAAGAAATTTTTTGTATTTTTTCATATAATATGATGAAAACAAAGTATGTAAATCAAAAGTGCAAGTAGAGAAAAATGAAAATCCGAAATGAAATACAACTAAACTATCATGAGCAATAAAGATGCAAATGCAAGAAAGCAAGATGACCTGCCTACTTACCGGGGCCTGGGCCTTGAAGAAGTCAAGTGCCTTGAATATAGGGTCGGAGAAGAGACCCATCTACTGGTAATGGCATCTTTCCCCCGTCTATGGCTGACAAGTAGTACTTCTCTTTCTCGGACTTCTTCTTGATTATGTAAAGACCAAGCCAAAAGATTGTATTCTTTTGATCATATTTGGGCTTTCACTTCTTCTTATCCCACATGAGTGCAAGGCTTCCTTCACTGTAGTTGATGTAAGGTATGTTCTCAATGTCGGGGTACAAAGGTGGTTCTGCATTAATTGCATATTTAATAGCATTCTCATGTTCTTTGTCTCTTTTTTCTTTTTCTTTCTTCAATATCTTGATGGACCCTGGCTCCTTCCCTTGAAAATTTGCAATATTTTCTTTGTATTTTTATGTTTTTGGAAGTAGCGCATCTATGCAATCCTCTTTCATAAAGGTAGATCTCATGGATCATACCAATGGTATCTATAACCTCATCAAAATCATCCTCGCTACTATAATCAGATTCATTCTAATCCAATACATGTTTCCTAGATACCTCTCCGTTATAGAGAATCTCGAAGGTACCATCTCCCATAGGAATGTGTGCATGAGTGAGGTCCGTGCTGAGAAATCCACCAAGGGTGTCCTCCCAACTTCTTGATAATATCATGCCCCAAGCGTCTGGAACATCAACCACCACTATGTTCATGACAAGGGTAATGTGAGGGAAATATTCCAATTAGACTTCCACGTCTTCTATGATACCATAAACCTTCACCTTCTTGGAATCAATGCCATAGACATTTCCATATGGGCAGGTTATTTTCAAACCAAGTTTTTTCATCACCTTAAAATACATCACATTTGTTGAGGCCCCATAATCTAGCATTTAGGTGTTCAAGTGCAAACCATTTACACCAAGAGATATGTAAAAGGGAGGGTTTGTATCCCTCTGTCGTCCATGGCACATGGTGTTTAAGATCACAGGGGGATCCTCTTCCTCGTTTAGAACCTTCAATGCCTTCAACACTTCTCTTCTAATAGAAGGGATATCGCACATTTCCACCATAGGAACTGACATATTCATCTTTCCAAACATGATTGGGTTGTCTATGTTCAACTGAATTTCTTCATCTGTTTGTGTTGGCTTTAGTAGAAAATCATGAACTCGAGGTGTGAGGGATGGGGTGACTTTCCCTATTGGCTGATATGGAGCTTCTTTTCTCGGTTGATATGGGGATTGTTTTTGTGAATTCTATGGAGGAGGGTGAGGAACCTTATTCATATAGCATAATTCAAGACTTCCCTCTTCTTCAATTATTTCCTCTGATCCTCAGTCCACTGGTTTATCACTATGAGTCGTCCTTCTCTAGCCTCATTTTTTTGGATTTCATCAAGTTGTTCCTACATGATATCCACATACTCACCATCATCATTATCATCCTGAAAAGATAAAATTGTATATATGAAGTTCATACTATCAGGAGATTCCTCCTCTCTGACTCATGGGACATTCCTCCTCTGGATGAGATTCTTGACAAGGAGAGCACCACTATGATTCATCAATGCTGACCATTCCAACAAGATTCAAAGCATTAGGAGTATTGTCCTCCCATTGAGGCCCTGCCTTGCATCTTGTAGCATCCTTCAGTTGTCTAAGGATATGATGCATTGTTTCTTGATACCTTTGTCATTGCTTATATTTTGGCACAAGGATACTGAAAAGGATCAATATTGGAGGAGAGAATATTCTCCTCGATCTTTGAACTGTATTCCTTGGCCAATGCAAAAGTGTTTGGTTTCTTATCCTTTATGATGAAATGAAATTTCCACTCAGGCATTCACATAGAGGAGACGGACAACTACATATGAAGGGCACAAATCCTTCGGGATCTGGCTATATAGTTTGTCAAATATGGTATCAAATTTTTGTATTGTCTCGTTCTCCTTCTTCTTGATTTCGTTGAACTGAGTCATTAACATTCCACTATCCTTCTTTGTTTCCCATATTCTCTTGAACAATTTAGAAAAATATTCATATGTTGTCGGGTGATTGTCAGGTAATCCCTTAAACCACCTTTGGGCATCTTCAGTTAGGGATGTGGCTAGTAGCTTCATCGCCACATCTTCATGTTCCACTCCTTCATTTTCCATGTCTTGACCAATTTCATATAGGTGATCTTCACTCGTGACCACATTGTTTCCTGAAAATTTTGACAAACATTTTTTGGTTTCTTTAGGCATGGTATTGGGATATCTAGCAATGGGGACCATGTTCAAGGGATTGTATAGGTCGTTTTCCCAAGGACGAGCCATTGGTGCAAAGGGAAGATTATTGTGGAAAAGGGTTTTGACAATAGGGGAGTTGAGGGGAGGATTTATACGGTAAACCTTGGAAGGTTTGAATCTTCCAAGGGGAAGGGTCTTTGGGGGAGACAAATTCTAGGGTGGTGGAGTCGCCAGATGAGGCCTAGCTGATCAATGGAAAGAAAGGGATAGGGAACTTACCTCAAGTGGAGTCGCTAGGAAATCTGGCGGTAAATGATATGGGATCAAAGATTTCCAAAGTGTCGTTAGGGCATGAAGAGGATTCAAAATCCTCCTCGACAACAATGCCAAAATGTTATCGCACAGATTGTAGGTTGGGAAAAGCCTGACCCAATCCACAATCGTGGGACAACTGTGAGAGTATCTACCCACTTTCACCTTAGATAGATACTCCCCTCGATTTAGTGATGATGAAAATCAAAGGGGGAAATATCGATGAGCCTAGGAGGAATGAAATGGAAACT
This sequence comes from Picea engelmannii, assembly GCA_009831015.1. Lineage (NCBI taxonomy): Eukaryota > Viridiplantae > Streptophyta > Pinopsida > Pinales > Pinaceae > Picea > Picea engelmannii. The sequence goes on from ML790241.1 coordinate 47,816, forward strand.
GATAAGATGAGAGTGAAAACCCCTATAGGTTGAGTTAGTAAGTGGTAAATGGATCGGGTAAGAGTCTTGTGGGTAAGGGTAGGTTGTCGAAGTGAAGTGTACCTGCAAAAGAGTATTGTACTTGCCCGAGACAAGACAAAATGGAGGCATACAAGCCAAAATATAAAATGGACAAGCAAGTGAAGCTTGTTTTCCTATATTTCAGGACTAAACAAGAGTATATACCAACAAGTAAATGAAACAATAGTTGTGGAATGTATCACCAAAATCCTAGTAAAGATGCAAGAGACTAAGCTAGCAATTACTAGTTTAACTCAAGTGTAATGAAGCAAGACTTTAGTGACAATATAGGGTTGTTAGATAGTGTTTTTAGAGATTTATAATGACATCCAAGTGGCTGTAGAAAACGTTTTCTACAACAACAAATTTCAGCCATAAAAATCAGCAAGTAAAATGTCAAAAAGTTAACCAATGGGAAGTAGAACAATAATAGTGGCTTCCAAGCAAATTTCAATGGTTAAAAAGTGAGTTAAAGAAAGATTTTAAGTGTGTTTTTATGTAGCCCTAATGTTTGTAGCTTTTATTTGATTATAACCATAGAACTACCAAGCCAACCTAGATGCCTTAGTGGCTCAATTAATCTTATGACACTAAGAAAAGATTCAAACTTAGACAAATTCAATATCTCTCAAAATCATGTGTATCAATGCAAATGATTTTATTTCTCCAATGTTAATTTAGAATAGTGTCTTGTCAATGGGTTATGGATTCTTCGTGTATAAAATTAGGTCTACCACTTCTCTAGGGGTGTAATCCCTTTCAATCCCTAGAGAAAGTAGATCTAACAAGGTAAGTCTAAGAGGGTGTAAGCCCTTTTACTCCTTCTAGCAACCTTTGGAATAGATTTTTCAATCAACAATAATAATAAACTTGGTGGAGGGCATATGCCCTTATACTCCTCCAAGGATTTTAGACAATAACAACCTTGAAGCAAGAAAGAAAAACCAACAAAATGTACAAATTTTTTACCAATTCCAAGAGACATACAAGATAAACCCTTATCTACCAAGATGATTTCATCAGCATAGTGAAAAATAATCCTCCAAGATATAGCACACCACTTAGCTCCACTAGACAATATTAACCATAGAATTTGAGAGAGAGATGAAGTTTTCCCAAGAGGGGCGAAAATTTCAGTTAAGTAGCTCTTCTCAAGTGAGAGAGTTATGATAAAAATGAAATGAATTTGGTATTTATTTATACAATACCTCTAAAAAGTGTTTGTCCACATAATATTAGGGTAAAACACAAAATAAGGGGCCGATCCCCTTAGTTTTTCCCCTTTACAACAAAAATTTGACTTTTACACAAAGAAACCCTAAAAAGATGACATCATGCCCTAATTGGGTGACGTCTTGGCACTTTTGGCAAGTCGTTGAGCTTGCTTTTGGAATTTGTTGGGCCTCCAAAGGCCATCCCTTCATGCGCTAGGATCTATTCTCCATCAAGCATGCCAATCTCCATCAAATCATCACCACCATCATCAAACCCTATCTCGACAGATGACATGAAGCCCTAGAGAAAGATGTTTTGACCTTTCAAGGTCAAACGTTGGGAAAGTAATGGCTAGGTATCTTCCTTCGAGGGGTATTCTCTTTCCTCCAAATACAACATACACCATCTATCATATCCCAAGTGTGTGGTTGATGGCATCCAACCTGTGGGATTCTTTCCCCAATGAAGGCCCAAGTTAGACTTGTTCCTCCAAATCTTCCATCAAACGAGGTCCTGCAAAGACAAATGAGTGCACCCTCCAAGGGTCTCAATTCAAATGTATCATGGAAAGTTAAATCACATTTAATACAAGAGCCACCTAAACATGTGCATCAAAACTACCTTATCAAATTAAACAAGTGCTCAAAGACCCCATGCAACTTTCCAAGTTTATGTATGGAAGGGTTGTCAAGGTGACCTATTGGGTGAGTCATTCCTTAAGTCAAGGGGTGTTTCCTAGGTGTTATGATTAGGATTTTATGAGAAAAATGAAATGACTACAAATTATTAACATATGCTTAACACAGAATAATAGAGATACAGTAAAACTGGTTTTCTATTCAATAAGGAAATAAGATGAAACTATAAAATGCAGCGGAAAACAAGCTTGCTAGAATGGTGGCGGATTATCTCTGAGGAGAGATGTGACGGTTGCGCTCATTCGCAAGAATATAATTACAATGAGGCTCTGAAGGCCATTTTACAATAAACAAGATTTTCAAAAACCCTTCACATCCAAAAACCTAACCCTAGGAGATGAAGCACCAAAAGTCATGTGGGTCTCGTTTGGGTAAGTCAGTACATCAACTTCCTGGGGTCGTAACTTTTGCATACGATCTCCGTTTTAGGCGTACGATAGCCTGTTGGAAAGATCTATCCGAGGACTACAACATCTGCTAAAAAATTCATGATGAAACTTTTTCATTGCAACCTACCCAAAAAAATGTCGTTTAGGGCATCAAAACGGCTCCGAAAGTTCAGGACCTGAAAAACTTCTAAAAATAGTAAATTACGAAAATTGCCAGAAAGATGTTTTGAGCCAGCTGGAAAGGGTGGGTGGCCACCGATATCCACCTGGATTAGTGGACCCTCTCTAATCCATGTAGGGAATATGGAATGGATGGGATTAAGACTTTTAGGCATGGGGTTCATGACATACAAGGGTTCATATTGTCTAATTTATGGGTGTCTTTGTAGAGGGTGTACTGCACCTTCATTTTCAATGTGTCCTTTTTCCAAGCCCATTTATTTTCCATTAATTAATTAAAGTCAAGAACAATTGGGTACTACGAATGGGTAACATAAGACTTGAAAGAAGTACCAAAATTCCACTTGAAGCTAGAGGTACATAGAGTGCCATATGCATGGAAAGAAAGGGACACTGCATAAGTGTACACACCTCAACAAGCGAGACATCTATATAATGTGAAATTACTTTGGTAGGTATTTAATTCATTTAAGAAAAACATTTCATTGTTCTCAAGAACTCTTTGGGAGAGCATATAGAAGGTTATAATTTTATCTTTTATCTTTTGCACCAGCTACGCCTTCAACCCCTTCTTCCCATGAAATGAGGGGAACAGAGAGGAATAAGTGTGAAAGTGACAATTATGATCAGTAATGGTAGGATGACTCATCAAGGATACCTCCCATTAGAAAACCCATCCCCAAGGGTGACCACTTACTAGGGCACAATGTCAACTACCAAAGTGAAACAAGGCAAAGAGCATAATTTCCAAGAAGACAATCTATAATCAAAAGTAGCTTTAAATGAAACATATTCAAATGCATCAAGTATTGAAGATACACTTACCACAATACCTGACTTGTACCTCTTGGAGTAAGACTCGTCGTCTTTTGAAAACAAGTTGATGTGGTCAATTCCATCATGATGAACCAGATAATTATGGTGGTGAAGTGTGTCTCCATATGTGTAAGTGTACATCATGAGTCGATCTATCCCTCAAGCCTCCATGTCTGCAACTTGAGGGCCTCGAGAGATCATCTCCTCAGTTATCCCTAGAAATGGGGGGTAATAGCCCCAACAAAGCTTCTAACTTCTATGCAATTTGTAGGAATTGGCCATTTCATGATGGCCTCCATCTTGGTGGGATCCATCTTGAGCTCGCCTCCACCGATCTCATACCCCAGATACACCAAATACTATTGAGAAAACTTGCATTTCTTGAGATTGACTAGTAGTTGGTGCTTCTTCAAGGTCTCTAAGACTTGCATAAGATGTGATATGTGCTCCTCCCAGGTGGCATTATAAACCAATATATCATCCAAATAGACAATAACAAATGAATCTAGATGAGTCCTTAATATATCATTCATTAGTCTCATAAATGTAGCTGGTGCGTTGCATAAACCTAATGGAATAACCAACTACTCATACAAACCTTGCCTTGTCTTGAAGGCACTCTTCTATGTATTTTCTTCTTTGACTCGTACCTGGTGATATCCTGATTTCAAATCGAGCTTAGTGAAATACTTGGCAAGCTGCAGTTGGTTCAACAAATCATCAATCCTGGGCAGAGGGTATCGATTCTTCAATGTAATCTTGTTCAATACCCTATAGTCGATATAGATTCACCAAGTCCCATCCTTCTTTAGTACAATTATGATAGGTGACCCACAAGGTGAGGTGCTTGGTTGAATCACACCCTACTTCAATATCTACTTCAACTTCTTCTTCACTTCATTTGTTTATAGAACATAATTTCTATACATCCCAATATTTAAGATTGGGGAGTCTAGCAATATTTGTATTTCATTCTCCACATCCCTCTTGGGTGGTATCCCTTTAGGCTCTTGGAACACTCCTTTGTATGCCTATAGCAACTACTCCAACAAATGTTTTTTCTCTTTAGTACACCCCTCTATGGATTCCTTTACTCTTATTGACTTATCATTAGAGTGATTTTCTCTTAAGAAAAGTAAAACATATTTCTTGCTAGAACTGATCAATTTCTTAGCTTGATTAACACTGTTATCGCACAATCTATACTTTCTCAAATCCCAAGAAAAGTGAAAAAATATTAGCATAACAAGGGGGTGACCTATCACTATCACCTTAATAGGAAACCCCTTTATGTTTAGGAGTAAAATAAAAATACCCCAAGGGAGACATCCCTAGTGACCTAAAGGCCTGGTGAAATGAAGCAAACATGTAAATATTAACCCCCCTCTCACAGGTCACTTAAGTCAAAAATATCACAAAGTTTATGTCTGAAAGGGATGAAGCAAGTGTAGAAGATGAAGTGTCTTAGCCCAGAACAAGAAAGCAAGCATATATATGGGAGCTTCAAGTACAAAAATGATATTAATGCTTCAATAAGACAATAAACTAGTGAAACATATGCTAGTTGATATAAAATTGCAAGACAAGTTTACAAAAACAATTAATAATGTATAACAACTACAAGAAATATTCTTCAAAAATGCTAAAAAAGACAATGAAAATATAGCATTTAATGTATAGAATGATAATAGCTTGTCATGAACAAATTATGAAGTGATTAGCTAGCAAATAATATGAATTATGCAGAAAATTTGTTGCTTTTAGATGGATGTCGAAAATGTTTATAACAACAACAAGTAAGTTAGTGTTTTATGCTAAGTTAGTGTTAGTATTAGTTAGTAAAAGCTTGAGAGAAAAGTGTTTGAGTGTTTGATCAATCCTTCAACAAGAGACAAGAAAGAACTATTGTCTTTTATGGCTTATGGAGTCAATTATATCAGCACAATAACTTGGAGAAATAACAATGACTGTACTTGTCTAAGAGATAACAAGGTGGAAACTTGAAAAGTAAAACCTTAAGTTCTCAAGCACCAAGCCCCAAAGAGAAGATTCAACTAGCATGTAGGAACTTCTAGGCCCTAGCGATTTCTCCTATCCTTAGACTCTTGAAATATATTTAATGCAATAAGAACTAGACAAAACTTCTAAAGTGCTAGCACTTTAGGGCTCTAGAAGTTTGTCTAGACAAGATCTTCTTAGAAAAAATTAACAAAACAAAGAGCAAGAAAGAAGCACCTTATGTTTCTTACTCCTAGGGTTTTCAAGCAAGCAATTTCATAATATTAAATATGAACAAGTAAAAATACCATAAAGATTTATCATGAAATGAAAATTTCAGATTTACTTACTTCAACAAGAATAATCAAGCATAAAAACCCTAGATTTACCAAAATTCCACCAAGAAATGATCCAAAAATGCATCCAAACAAGTCTTCAACCAAGTGTGCTTCAAAATTTCAGCCAAGTACGCAAAAAGGGTGTCAATTTCAGTCCCCCTCTTGTGAGAGGTGAGTTATGATGTAAAAATGAGAGTACTTTATGTTTATTTATACAAAATTTTGACCTTTAATTAATTTTCAGGTCAAAATAAGGCCGGCCTCGCCATTTTACAATAAAATTCAAATTTTACATAATTAAAATTAATTTTCGTCTAAAGAAACCTCCAAGGGTGATGTCATTCCCTTGTAGGGTGATGTTGAGGCCCATATGTGGAATGTTGAGCTAGAAATGTGGGACACTTGGCCTCCAGAATCCCCATATGATGCCCATATGTGCCACTAGGATCATAAATGCCTCAAAAATGAAAACCCTAGCTCTAGATGACGTCTAGGGTCATGATGGTGATGTACAGGGCCAACTCCCATGTGGAAGAGAAAGGTCCCCCTGGGTCTAGGTCCAAGAGGGTGTCTCTAAAGGAAATGTCCTTCTTTTTCCTTGTGCAAATATTCAATTTCTTCTTACCCCTGGCTAGGGTTGCAACATCCATCTATGGGCTTTAAGCCCCCATGAAGGTCCGAGCTAATCATTCCCTCATGTGTACCTATCCACCAAGAAACGTCTTGCTGGAAACAAGAAGTATGCCCTCCAGGGGTTCATAAGTTACAGGGATCATAGCATGTAAATCACATCCAATAATTAAACTACCCAAATATGTGCATCAAACCCTCCTTAACCCAGACAAATGCTCAAAGACATTATGCAATTTGACAAGTTAGGTTTGGAGAAGGTCTAAGAGCGTCCTATTGGGCTAATCTCCCTTAATTTTGGGGTGTTTCCCAAGTGGGATCTAATCCAAGTCATGTAAGTGTATGAGATGGCATGGGGTGCATGTAATAATATGGAAATGTAAAGCCTTAAATGTGGGTACCTTTGTAGAGGGAGAGCTGCAACTTGTCATGAATGCAATTGTTTCCTAGCCCATTCATTGCCTTTTATTCTTAGCTTTATTTATTTTGATCTTTTTCTTCAAGGGAAAAACTGAGGGCCACTCTCCTGGATTGATGACCAGAGGTGACATCGCTATCCACAAACACTTCACGAAAATGAGAAGGTTGGCTCGTGATGAGACCCCCTTTCTCTTGGCTATGCCACCAAGGGCCACTACCCTAGTTTGATGGCCAGATGGGTGGTAGTGTCACACCGCTACATGCCCATGGTCATAATAGTTCGGCTAATGACGAGACCTCCTATCCATCAACTAGTACATTGAGTGTTTATGCATCTTATGGGTCCCCTTTTCTTACTAAGAAGCCTTTCATTGCTTTCTTGAGGATCCCTAGGCAAAGCATCTCAAAGGTTTCAATATTGGCTTTTAACTCTTGCCAGCTACTTTTACTCTCTGGGCCTTTAGCCCCTTCTTTCCACAAGGCAAGGTACAACCCTTCCTAGCATAGCCACTCCAAATTCCCAAACAAGGATAGGGGAGATGGAAGGAATAAAAATGGAAATTGGTAAGTATGGAGGGACGGACAATGACTTTTCACAGATCCACCTAGTGGCAACCCATCCTAAAGGGATATCAACTTACTAGGGAATCATGTCACCCCTCTAGGTATGAACGAGGAACAGAGCATAATTTCCAAGAAAACATCATGAAATTAAGGATTCAATACAACATATTCAAGTTCTTCAAAAAATCGAAGTGATACATACCATGATACCCAAACTCATTACCTCATGGAGCAAGACCAACCACTACTTCAGGACCAGGCTAGTGGGATGGATATTGTTGTTGGTGATAAATGGAATGCACTGAAGAAAAGATGGGCCCTCTGGGGCCATGCTCAATTCGTCTTGCTCTCGGTAATCCATGTCTAGGAACTGTGGGCACCAAGACATGATCTCCTTAGTTATCACTGGGCTAGGGGATAACATCCACTTACTAGTGAAATTTTTTATTTTCCTTTATGCATGTTGATGATGAAGGATTTCCCATCCTTGATGAGGCAATGTTGGTTGGCTCTCTTCATGAAGATAAAATCGCTCATATACATGTAAGGGATTCCAAACACTACTCTACATACATCCAATGGTACTACATCCAATTCTACTTCATCTATAAAATAAACACTTACAACAAATTTAATCTTGCAATGCTTTGTTACCTTGATATTTGCATCCCTGTTTACCCAATCCAATGGATAGGGGCTAGGATGATTGTGAACCTCCAATCCAATCTTGATGACTAGATCCACTGTTGTGAGATTAGTCTGTGAACCAGAGTTGAACATAACATCTATCTTGGTCTTCTTGACTTGAATCTTGATGTGGAAGAGCTTGGTCATGTTCTTCTCTTCTTGGTGATGAGGGATACTCAAATTCACCTCCTTCTTCACAGATGTGTAGAAAATATTTTCATCCACAACAGAGATACTTTCAACCTGATTGCTAAAATTTATGGCTAGAAGGTTCTTTTTATTTCCATCCTACTTGTGGTTCTTATAGTTTATCTCTCAATGTAGTTTCCAACACTTTTCCTTGGTGTGACCATCAATATTGAAATGGTTTCTAGGATACTTTACCTAATGTGAAGTGGTTGGTGTATTCTTATCCTTACCCCCTTTCTACTTCTTCTTCCCCTCCTTGGAAGCTTCCTGGTGCTCTTTCTGCTTGGAACCACTTGGTTTCCCTTTCTTGTGGCACATGTTTTCCAGATATTGTGTCTGTACACATGCCTCATCCATTGTCCTTAGCTTAAAGAGCATCAAATGCTTTCGTAGGTGACTATGTAAACTCCCCAGATACTTGAGGATTGCATATGGATCCTTGGGAGAGATACCCAACACAAAGGCCATCTTTCTGAACTCAATGGTGTACTCTTGTACACTCTTCTTAAGGTAGTGCCATTGGATCCATTGGTCCTCTACATACCCAATAGAGTAGAATTGGGACTTGATGAGGGTTTTGAAGTCCTCACACCTAGTTACTGGTGGATCACCCTACAACTTAAATTTTTTTGTATGGATTTCCCACCATATTACCAGGTTAAAGTATGGTCCTCTAACTTCAATCTAGCAAATGAAATATTTTTCTCTTCATCTATATGGTGAATGCTAACATAAATTTTTAGTTGTTGCAACCAATGATTTGGTTTTAATGCATCGATCTCACCTTGGTATGGATTTATGTCCATTTTAGCTTCCATGCATTAGAGACTCCATCATCTCCAAACGATATGAGTTAGAGCCTCCATCATCTCCAAACGATTTTAGCTTGCTTACTAGAGCTTCCAAGAGGAGGTTCATTGTTAAGAACCAAATATCAATATAGCATAGAAAAACCTCAGAAAAAGTACTCAACGCCTTGAAAAAGAGATAATTTCATATAATAAGCCTCTTCGAGGGGGCAACCTCCTTTTAACCCACTTAAATGTTCAAGTACAAGATGATTCAAAATGAAAATGTCTCCTTGGTATATATAGGAGACTAGGAGGTATAACTACAACTAATGGCCTAAAGCCGACATAAATAAAATAACATTACTAATATAATATGCCCCAATTAAGGGGTAATGAGCCAATATTAGGGCTTAACATGCCCCTCCCCTTGAGACAAGTGTTGTTTGCAACGCTTGATTAACTCTGGATGCTTCTGTATAAAAGATTCATCTTCCCAAGTGGAATCTTCATTCGATAGTTTCCTCCATTTAATGAGATACTCTAAAATGGATCTATTCCTCAGCTAGTGAATTCGTGTGTCAGTGATGGCTTCAGGCTCCAATATGATTTTTCCTTCCTCATCAAGTTCTGGAAATATAGTTTGAACTGGGATCTTGTTGCATATAACCTTCTTTAAGCATGAAACATGGAAAACTAGGTGTACTCGTGAAGATGCAGGCAGCTCCAATTTGTATGTCATAGTACCAATCTTTTGAAACACCTTATAAAGGCCATAGTACTTTGGTGATAATTTATTATCCTTCTTGGCTTGCTTGAGGAACATATGTTTGTATGGTTGTAGTCTTAAAGACACCCAATCCCCTACTTCAAAACATCTTTCACTACGATGTTGATCTGCTTGTTGTTTTATGTGATTCTGTGCCATGGTTAGGTTGTCCTTTAAGATTTGGAGAACTTGTTGTTGATTCTTGATGTGATCTTCCACTGCTTGAACCTTAGATTTTTCTTTTAGAGAAGAAGTGATGGAAGGAGGGTGGTATCCATAAAGTGC
>ML790241.1:78811-101040 GCA_009831015.1 Picea engelmannii
GGTATGACTGACATATCTTCTTGACTGTTGTTGACCATTGCTAAGAAGTCATCCACCCATAATGGTTCTTTACACTTGCAAGTTTCTTGTGTTTAGAACATCTGTCCAAAGGATGATTCTTCTTTCCACAATGCTTTCAAAGATGAAAATCGAAGTACTGATCTGCCATATGGTCAACTCACTGACAATGTTGGCATATCAAAATTTTCTCTTGAACTGGAGCAAGTGAATGTGAACCTTTTTGTAGCAATACAACACTCTGAAACTAGATTGGTTTGGTGTAATATGAATTACGAAAGGTGACATCCTTTTCATATCCGATACCGATTCTATGCTTGTTATTTATTATTTCTTCCCAAGGTCCAATGATCTGCATGGAAAGAGAAAGTTGAATGTCATTTGTACTTGAATCTAGGATTGTCTCACTCAGTTGTTGTTGCGTTGGTTGTTGATCTGAATTGACACCATCACCTTCTTCGAAAATACAGTTGTTCTGAACAAGGAATAATTTAGATTGTTTTCAAATATTCTCACTCAAGTGCATTGTGAAGAAGTAGAGTCTGAGTTTGCAGCAATGCTTCTTTGGATTGCAAAACTTGCAAGCATGTTACAATAGACTGTGGAGTTTCTTTCTTAGTGGGGACTGTATTTTCCATAGAAGATATGATTAGAGTGTTCGATAACTCTAACAATTCATCAATTCGAGCCATTTAACTCTCATACTTTTCAATGCAAACTCAGTAAATGGAGGGTGACGACTTCTACCGAAAATGCACTCGCTTACAGAATATAAATTTCCTGAGCAATTTACTAGAACCATCGAGTTAAAACATGAAGAGAGATAAATGACTATTATGCAGAATTGGAAATCGATAGAAGTAGAAGTGGCCATAGACTCTCTCTAAGGAGAATGTGAATTAACGGAGATGCAACTAACAACTTGTTAAGATCCTCAAGTAAATAAGAAACCAAGAGGCTTCCCCTCACATGATATGAGCATTCATGGGTTCTATCTTTGAAGCACCTTGAGATCCTATTCTAAAAATATAGTAAATATAGATTGCCTAAGAAGTTGCCTAAGATACTATTACCAAATTTGTATCTCCCTTTCCTACCCGATTGGGTAAGTCGCTTGCACTGGTAGTAGTTTTCCCACTACAAGAGGGCATGCTTCGACAATTTCAAGCATGCAAAAGTAATTTTCTGTCGACCAAACCTGCGAGCACTATATTTCTGGTAGTTATGATCTGAGGATGCGAGTGATGAGGCGACCAGATTCCTCGTGAATATCTAGAGTCCTTGCCCTTGTGGGATGATGACCGAATTTTGAACGCCCTGTTCCTTAAATCAGTCGATTTTAGTAGCAAGTCAATCAAACACATCGAACCTAACGACGAGCCTAAAAACCTGAAACAAATCAAAATGGCGGCAAAAAAATTAAGAATCGCTCAAATGGATGTTGAAAGCTTCAATATAGCTCAAAATCACCGCAATAAATCTCAAAATAGGTCAAAATTGTTACTGAAAAATATAGAATGTCATACAAAATTTGAAAAGTAATTCAATATTGCTCAATCTAATGAGATATGGGTGAGCCATTCAAGTGGCTGGTATTCAGGGCTCTTGGGTTCACATGACTATGGGCTGAACGCCAAGACGCTCAAATAATGGCTCCTTAAGTATCTAGCTCAAAATACATAATAATTCCCTATGAAATAGTTACAAGGAACAAATGTCTTCTCACCTTGAATGGAATCGGTTCACAACCGATTGAAAACTTGATATGTGGAGGGTTTACTGTCGGCTGGAAATTTCTTTGTCTAGGTTTCAGAAGTCTTTTTTCTGTATAAAAATTGCACCCAGGAATTGAGCTTGTGACCTTTCTCTTGCGAAGCAATCATTCTGCGTCTATTCTAAGCTATGGAAGCAATGATGATAGAGTATAAAAATGCACGTAAGGAGACAGGGAATGATGTACGCAACGACTGTGTCACTGGGTACCAACTGTGATCTAATGAAAAGACAATTGTTGTTATTAGACAATATTCGATATTAACTAAGGGATGCCAAGGATCAGGCTGAGAATGCACGGAGGATTCACATGAATCTACACAACAATAGTGATATGTCCCATAAAATTTACAGTCAAACGAAGGAGCGCAAATAATACAACGATCGTGTCCGAGGAGAAAACCCTAACTCTCAAAAACTGATTTCAGGCCCGAGATGAGCACAAATCCTCCTATGAACTGGGAACAGAGATTCAATCTGAGAAGAGGAGCGTTTTCTGCAGGAGAGGGAACAGGAAACGCCCAGGAAAACAGATGGAAAGACTTGCAGGGATGGTAGTGAGTAGACATAGGCGTTTTTTCACGAGAATGGGAGACATGGACGCACATACTGGAAGGGGAAGAGGTCAGATGTGTTTCAAGTTGAAGGGAGGGAAACACCAAGCTATGCATATCTACCATATATTAAATGAGGCCTAAGAACCAAGGCCTCTCTGATACCACTTTTGGACATATAGAACAAAGATAAGCATGGCCTAAGAACCAAGGCCTCTCTGATACCACTCTTGGACATATAGAACAAAGATAAGCATGCCCTAAGAACCAAGGTCTCTTTGATACCACTATTGGACATATATAACAAAAATAAGCATGGCCTAAGAACCAAGGCCTCTCTGATAACATATAGAACAAAGATAAGCATGGCCTAAGAACCAAGGCCTCTCTGATACCATTATTGGACATATAGAACAAAGATAAGCATATAGTGAATTTTATTCAAAGATATGGTACACATATTAATAAATTTCAGGTGAACTTTGAATTCATCTTTCAAGGTCTCTTGGACTCCTCCTCCACAACGGTTATAGACACGTGACCTTTCACATCCATTCACATGTGACTAATACCACAACCCTAGTGGATTAGGTTTCCAATAGCTACCAAAACCTAAAGTACTTAATGACACCATAAGTGTCCCATTCTAGGTGACAATGTGCACTCCACGTGACAATGTGCACCCCTTGGTTCACTAGTGATGATGCAATAGTAAGCAGGCTCCAACATCATTGTTCTTTGCCCCCGTGCCATTTCAACTAAACTGCAATCAACTCAGCTTAGAGTCTTTGAAGCCAACTTAGACTTATAAGCTTTGATATTTGAAACTATGGTCATCCTATCTATTGAGCTTAACCAAGCCAATGAGATGGGTAGCATAACTTCTAAGAAGCAACTAACCCTTCAATAAATGGAATGTTGAAATAAACAAGGTACAAATTCTGAAGTATGAGCATTTAGATAGGTTTAAATGCCTAGATGAATGATAAGAGGATTGCCTAGAAGCTATTATTTTACTTTGTATTCTATCTATTTAGCAGGTCAAGTCAAAGCCAACTATAGAGAGTTAATTATGCACTAAGTTACTTGCAAGTTGAATTTGAGTAATGACCAGTTAGTAAAGCAATCCAATCATTCCCAAATAATATTTCCATGACACATATATTTATGTCTCTCTAGGTGAGTTCCTAATGACCAAATAAGCAATCAATTCCCTTCCTGCAATGACTCCATTCTATGATGTCAAAACTGGAACCCTACTTACTTCTATTCATAGGCCAAGCACTTTGTTCAGTTGTATACCAACCAATTCCAAGAACTAGTTGGATCATTCATGATTTTGGATTGATCACTACCTCTACTATATGAATAGTTACTTAGTTAGAACAGAATAAAAGGGATTTGAACCCCAAGCAAATTCCAAATGTGTGTTGGTGGTTTTGGGGACCATTGTTCTATTGAACTCTTCTTCCATCACAAAGCAAAGATTCGTATGAATGAACAACCCATCCTTGAAAACAAGACTTTCAAAATAAATATTTGAGAAGAGGGAATTGGAAAGATTTGTAATTCAACGAATTGTGCATACACCAAGTAAAATCTCACACCATGTAGTAGCTGGCACATTAAGTTGTATACGTGTCCAGAAAATTAAGCGATAAGTGTTAGGTGCCTTCACATGCTTCCCTAGGTTCCTTAGCTTCTCATCCTTTACAACATGTCAGGACTCCAAAATCTCATGCTTCCCTAAGCCTATCTTGCTTCTAGGTTCTTTAGCTTTACATTGTTTAAAGCATGTTGTAACATGTTTTTTTAGGAAATATAGGGGATGAATCATGGCCTTACAATGTTTTTGACCATATGTTCTACATGCCTCAACAAGGAATGTATCATACCAAAACCACAAGGTTGGGGAGAGTGCTCGAATAGGAGGAGAATGAGTTTCTTGTTATGTGATTTGAGCGGAGTCTTCCTTGGAAAAAAATTCATGATATGTGCCTCTACATAGCTCTGAGAAGAGTGTGTGGTTCCCTGGCTTCATGCATTCAAGCAATACTAATTGATTGTTAACATAGTGATAGTCCAACAATGTCAACTTATCCTATTGGAACGAGAGGATTGTCAACTGTAGTCACTCTTGTAGCTCAGTGTTAGGTGCATTGATTAAAGAAGGTCATACTTATTGATCCAAAAGATATGAAGTACATTTATTTAGATGCCTCGAATATGGTGTAGTGTGGAGAAGCCCTTGGGTTTCCATGTGAGGTTTTCCTTTGAACAAAAAAAGAAGAAAAAAAGAATTATGGATCATATAAATGTAATTCACCATTGAGAAATGTTCAAAGTGGGGATGCAATCTCCATCTTTCGACCTAAAACTTATTGAAAAAAACATGATCCATCAAGGTGATTGCAAATATATGGATTTTTTTCCTCAATCAATTTATAAAACAATATTTGGATAACATGATTTAGATGTTATGTTTTATCTGTTGAAATACTGAGAGGGAGGGGTGAATCTCTATGAGCATAATTAGTACTTTTAGCCACAATATAAAACCTCCAATAATATCATGAGCATTCAAAACATCATATTCAATGCATAGACATCGCATAAACACAGTACACCAGAATTTTACATGGAAACCCAATGCGTGAGAAAACCACATAATGCTTTTCTTATTTATCAAAGAGTACATTAATTGGAAGAAACAACTTCCTTTTTCTCCAGCTACAACTGGAAGGAGGCTCCAACCCCCTATTTGCAGGTTGCAACCTAAAGAAAGCTCCAACTCCCTAATATATCGGCTCCAACCAGTAGGCGGCTACAACCCCCTTTGCTTTCCCCATCAAACTGCCTTGAAATATAAATGTAGACCAATCTGTCATTACCTTTGTCACCAATAACCTGTTGTTGTTGTTGTCTTTGATATTTCTACTACTGCTACTGATATCAATATCTCGTCAAGACTACAACCACACACACCTCATACCAAGATCCACAAGAGAATTTTCCAAATCAAATCTTTATAAATCACTAAGACAAACATGTTCTTGATTTCTTCAGAATATTCACTCTAACACACACATGAAGACATACCTTCAATCATGTAGTTGACCCGAGTTTTAGATCCTTGATCTTCAAAAATTATCCTCACAGGTTCGCGGCCCTCTGCATTGTCTACTCGCGGGTATTCACGCTTTTCTTCATTGTAGCATGTGCATGTACGCGCTTTCCTCATGAAAGACGTGGATTTACTCAAAGAATCTATGTCTAAGAATTATACTTCGTACTCTCGACTCCTGCAAAATTCTTACTTCACTAGACTTCTTTGTCTTCAACTCACTTCCTCAAATATCCAACATGTATTCTCATAAGTGATTCACATAAGTAATCTCCAATTGACTCTTCTCTGTGTTTTAATGAGGATATCATGCAACTGACAATTAACTTGTTAACTTTTGATGTTCCCCTTTCTTTGTGTCGTGCTTACTAGGACCCTATAATCCTTTAGACATGTCCTCGCCTTCGAGGGATAGTCCAGTAAGTTGATGGATGTAGTCGGCGTGGATTGGATACCGCCTATCCAACCAAAGACTTTGGTTGTGCACCCTGTTGATCAGGAATTTAATGCATCACTAGTGGTACCGAACATTGTTAGGTCTCTGAGGTTCATGATAGTTGAGTTAAATAGGTTGATAAATTCAGGCTTTGGCACAAACTGCATGCCTCCCAACTCGTCTGGAGCGATACTCCATAAGATGTCTATGTTCATCTAGGGGAACAAGACTGGGTCCATTAATTCAAGATCAAGGAGCTTGACCTGCTCCACCTTCCCCTTGAGATAGCCCATGACCTCGACTCGGGGGTCGCAGGGCTCATCTGGTACTATGTCTTTGGACATGGTGCCTCGGCTTCATGTAGCTCTTGGCATTATGGGATCTGATTTATCAAAAAATTATGTAGCGAACTAAGGATTGGGGATCACAACTACGGGTTTCAGGGATTGCACGGGCTTTCTCACTCTTCAGAATTTGAAAAATCACTAAGTTCTTTGAAAACAATGCGTTCTACAACGAGTTCTCAGAGCCTTATGCTCGGGCTTTTCTAGAAAGTTCAGTAATAATTGTTGTTCATCATGACCATATGGACGCAACTTGGATTTGAGTTGTCCGACGAGACCGGCTAACGGGGTAAATCCTATTGGGCGATTCTGGCATTTACTATGCAAGTTGGACAGAGATGTGGCCAATTTCAGACCTTTATGTTTGACGGATGGGAATCTTGGCATGAATATTGATGGCATCTTCGTGTATCACAACTTTATGGCTTAACTGAATTCATTCGGGGTATTGTAATAGCAATAAAGGTTGTAACTAGAATGGGTTCATGTGGCACATTGACTTAGATTGCATTCGGATTCATTCTCCCTTCGGCCACAAAGGGGTCCCCGTCATATTAATGACTGTCATTAATGGGTTCTTTACGCTTTTGATCCTGTGCTGATGAGTAAGCAATTCTACATCAGACAACACTTAAACAGAAAAGGAAATGAACTACATGTCGCGGTGCAACATTTCACACGTCGACTTTATTAACTGAATTTACAAAAATTGCAGAAAAATCAAATATAAATACTATACATGCGCCTTCAGACTAGAGCAATTGTCCTTTTATCTTATTTCTAATACATATAGGGTTTCAGACGAGTGCCATTCACCCATCCTGGTCGCAACATACCATCCAATTGCGCAAGTCTGACTGCTCCTGAAGGTGGGATCTCTGCAACTATAAATGGTCCCAACCAATGCATGCGCAACTTGCAAGGATTCTTTTGGTACCGACTGTCATAGAGTAGGACCTTGTCTCCTTGCGCAAATATTTTAGTCTTAATGTGTCTGTCATGCCAAGATTTTTGCCTTGCTTTCTCAATCAACTGATGGAATTCTGCTAAAAAATTGGTCTCTTTGAGTTCTTGTAACTCAATGAGTCTCTGCACAAGTGATTCTTCCTCTAACATATTGGTGATTTGTGCAATGTACAAACTCGGAGTGATGATTATGCAGGCACCACAACCTCTTTCCCATAAACTACTTGAAATGGTGTGTACCTATGGAGTTTCTTTGTGCTTGTCATGTAAGCCCATAGTACTGTTGGAACTCTATCATCCCAATCTTCTCGGTTTGCGCAACAGAACTTTGCTAACCCTCTCTCCAGAATCTTGTTGAACGATTCTAATGTTCCATTGGCTTGTGGGTGGTAGGGGTTGCTTTTGTGATGTTGGATCAAGAACTTTGTTTTAAGTTTTTCTATAGTGCTACTAATAAAATGAGCTCCTTGATCACTTGTTAGGCTCCTAGGACATCCAAATTGAGTGATAATATTCTAAAAAATGAACCTAGTAGCAGTATCGGTCGAGCAGTCCTGAACAATTGTTGCCTCAGCCCAACGCATAAGGTAGTCAGTTTTGGTAATGATATACCTCGCCTTTGAATGCTTAGTTGTGGGGTTGATCGGTCCAATAAAGTCAACCGCCCACTTCTCAAATGCCTGTAGAGCTCAAACTAGTTGAAGTGGTAATTCATCTCGTCGTGACGGATTACCCACTCTTTGAAAAACATCGCATTATCTAGCATATACCTTTGCATCCTTGAAGAGTGTTGCCCACCATAGTCCAGCTTGGAGAACTTTTTGTGCAGTGGCCTTTCCTCCTACATGACCTCCTACAACTCCACTGTGGCACTCCCACAGTATATCCTGCCTTTCATGATCCAAGACACATCTTGTGAGGATACTATCTAGTCCTAATTTATACAATTTCCCTACAATCAACTAATAGTCCATTGCTCTAACAACCATATGGCGTTTATGGGTTGCGGAATATGTTTATGGGCAGGCTCCTGTACTTAATAATATTGTTATGTCCTCTAGGTACTCTAGTATGGCCTCAACCCAGAACATATTTGCATATGGGAGTTGATCGCCAAATGCTCTGCCACTTTCCCTTAACTCTAATCTAGACAGGTGAACAGGTCCTACGTTGCATTTTCCAGGCTTAATGATCACTTCAAAAGAGAATTCATGGAACAGTAGTAACCATCTACAAATTCTCCCTTCCAACACAGGTTTGTTAACTAGATATTTCAATGCAGAATGATCAGTAAAGAACTTAAAATGAGAACCTAAAAATAATGTCTAAATTTTTGCAAAGCATAAATCATGGCCAAACCCTCCCTTTCTGTCATTGTTTAGTTGCGTTCATCTTGTGACAACTTCTTGCTCACAAAATAGATAGGTTGATCCATGGATCCATCTCCCAGTTGCGCTAAGATAGCTCCTAAGACAATACCTAAAGCATCTACGTGAATGTGAAATTCATTTTCCCAGTTTGGGAATATCAGAATCGATGTTGTGTTGAGCTTCTCCTTTAGGGTTTCGAACGCTTTATCACATTTTGGGGTCTATTGGAACATTTCGGCCTTTTTCAATAGATTTTCCAGAGGTGCAATAATATTTGCATATCTTCTGATGAACCTGCAGTAATACCCTGTGAGTCCCAGCATGGAGCGCAACTGCTTAGCACTCGTAGGTGGCGGCATGTTCACAATGAATGTGATTTTGGCTGGGTCTACCAGTACTCCCTCTCGCCATACTATGTATACCAACAAATTTTCATGTGGTATGCAAAAGATACACTTTATGAGATTCAACGATATCTGCAATTCTCTACATATGTCAAACATCATATGTAACAACACTACATGTTCCTTGAGTCGATTGTATATCGTCCAATCATCCATATAAAATTCTATAAACTTGTGAATAAACTCTCTAAAATTTGTTATTACAATCCTGGATAAAACTTTAGGGGTGTTATTTAAGCCAAATGGCATCACATTGTATGAAAAAGACCCCCATTATGTTATGAATGTGGTCTTCTTTTTGTCCTCTTCAGCAATCCTTACTTGGTGGTACTCTGAAAATCCATATGTAAATGAGTACGCTTCTTTCCCCGCAACTTGTTCTAGCACCTCATCAGTAAAAGGTGTTGGAAAAGGGTCATGCACACAGGCAGAGTTAAGGCTTCTATAGTCTACAAAAACCCTAATATCCTCTGTGCCTTTCTTGCTCTGAATGACTATTGGGATGACCCATTCTGCTTCTTCCACTGCAAAAATAAGTCCATCTTCCAACATCTTATCTATCTCCTTCTTAACCTTCTCTTTTACTCTAGGGTTAAGGCAATGTGTTCTATGCCTCAGAGAATTTGATCCTAGTTTTAATTCGATTTTCATTTCTCCCATAACTCCTTTGATCCCCTTTAACTCTAAAAAGGTCTTTGGGAACAAATCCCCATATTCGTGCAACAAACTCTATATCTCTTGACTGGTTTTCTCATCCCATTAATCTCCCACCATATCTATATTAGGTTGCTCTGTGGTCCCTATATTGACTTTGTGCAACTTCAATGGGTGATTATAAGAACTGTCAGTCTGACTGTGTATGATTTTCTAGATTTCTTTGTTCCCTTCTATCTCTTTAATGGCTAGGTTTCTCAATTCCTCTAAATCACCTGGGCTTTCTGAATCCCTGGCAATCTTATAGCATTATATAGGATTCTTGTTTGAGGTTAGGTGAAGATTAGTCTGAAGTTCTCGGCTATGTTTTGCACATACCACTAGTATTTTTTATTACTATTGTTAGTAATAAGAAATTCTTTAATTCTTTGCAGGACTACTTCAAGCTCAGGGTACTTACTTGTAAACGAGAAATCCTTGCAAAAGTGATATGCCAATGTTTTTCAATCTTTGGTCTATCTTCTGGTTTCTTCATGTATGAACCAAGCTTTCGGGATTGGACCTAGTGAGTGGGGAAATACCTGAACCCATAAGTGAGGTGGTATTTCCGCAGCCTGCCACTATGTCACGCACTGTTCAATATGTGATTTAGGATTAGATTCTCCGTTGAAAAATTGCACAGCTTGGAAATCCATCTGCATCTTTGATTCTGGTTGCTTCTTGTCTTGAAACCTATATTTGATATCTTTCTTCACAGTGTCCCAATTTCTTAGTAAGGCTTTGTGATTGGCCCACCATCTGGCAGGGGTATCTTGGAGGGATAATTCTAGTACTGAGACCCTTTGACCCTCTGCTACCTTTTCTTCCATGTTGAGTAAAAGAAAACTGTCAAGTACTGAGATACCATCATATACTAGGTTTTCTCTGACCTCGGTCCCAACCCATCTAGTTTCCTTGACAGTTGTGCATCTCCTTGAAAATATTTCATATGAGCTTTGTTGCCAACTGTCAAATGTCAGTTATGAATCTTCGTCTACTGAATGTATACTCCTACAGCTTACCAATCCATCAGCAGTAGGATTTATGTAATCTTCTCTTGTTCCTATTGTTATAGTTTATTGTTGATCCAAGCTCTCTCCCTCCATATTATTGTCTATTGGCTTCATATATATGGGACCTACATACGGATACAAGGGTTGAACAACCTTGATCCCTTCTTCCTCAAATGTCATAGTTTCTTTCTTTAGGTCAATCATTGCATAGTTTTCATAGGCCCAATCAATCCCAAGTAGTGCAGGTTAAGGGTCCTTATCCCCCATGATCTCAATCACCTCAAAGTCAGCTATAGTCTTCACTCCCGCAACATCTATTTCCACATTCTCCAGTCTTCCTATTGGAAAGATGCAATATTGGTTGGCCATTCTTAATTGGATTCGAGAATATGTCAACTGGGGTTTTCCTAAGGCTTCCCAAGTCTTTTTAGGCAAAATGTTCACATCGGATCCTAGATCCAACATGACATCCTTAATCTCAAATTCATCTAACCGGGCTACTAGTCTGAATTCTTTTCCAGTTCATACTTTCCTTCTTTGCACCCTTTGATTACTCTTCTCAGGAAGATTAGTCCTTATTCTTGCTTCTGTGGGTTCCTCGTTTCCTAAAACTAGGTATAGCACATTGCGCAACTTTTTTGTTAATCGGTCATTCCTGAGAATATCAAAGAATAATTGAAACCAAAGGTCGACTACATTTTGAGGTTGGTCAGGTTGTCTCAGTGTAACTACAGGGTTTTGGGGTGAAGCAGGGACTTGCACAATCTTATGGTAAACAATAGGTTGTGGGGTTTTCTCTTGCATCTCGGGGCTAGGGATATTATGAAATACTTCTATGGCATTTTTAAAGAACAACTTATGTTTTAGAGGGTCATACATGTCTTCTTTCGGTGTTGCTTTTTGGATCTGAGGTAGATTATTAGCATCAGCTCCTGTCTTTTCTCCTCCTCGAGTGACGATATTGAGGTTGGACAATTGTCCTTTACTAACTCTCTTGATTTATGAATTGATGAGGTTAGTTCCTTGTTGACGTACCCGATCTTCCCATTTTGCAATTAGTTTTGGGCAGTCTTTAGTTGTGTTCCCATTGGTTCTACAGTGAGAGCACCATGGTTGCCTCGGATGAGGACAATCTCTTGCCACATGGTCTTTCTCATCACAGTTATAACATCTTCTTGGTCCTCTTCCCCCAATTATTCCTCCTCTGAAGTCTCCTCTCGTTCCACCTCCTCGACCTCTTCACGGTCCCTAAGGGTTTTCATTCACTCTGAATGTTGTTCGGTCCAACCTATCTGCAAGTGCATCGAATGCTCTACATTGATTGGTAGTATGTGTGGTAGATGTGCATAATTCACAGTGTATGGTATTTGGTACTGTCGAATATTTCGGCATGATGGGGTACTATCTCGGACCATGCCCATGGATTCCTCAAATCTCACAATACTCAACTGTTGGTGTTGCTTGGCTCCCTGGAAAAGCATGATATGGAGTGGGGTTATGGAATGGTAAATCCTGATGAGGGTCCCATCGGATTATGAGGAGGTCCCATTCCCCTCATTCATGGACATCTGTTCACCAAATGTCCTTCTGTATAACATCTAGTGCACCAGACTTGTGGTTGTCCTGGTCTAGGTATCATCAGTTCTTGAATATTTTCTGTAAGCGCTGGTATTTTCCCTTGTAGTTGTGCCCAATTTTCATATGTTGGGATTCTGGTCACTCTCAGGCTCCCAGGATATCCCGCCATGGCTTCAATCTTCATTGATTGTTCCAAGGCATTTGTCAAAGTGGTTATTCGTTGTTGCATTAGAAGAATCCGTGTCAGAGGTATAAATCCACGAATGTACCATTCTCTTTGATGTTCCTCGTGGATTGGATGTTCTAACCTCCCTATAGCATCTTTAAACTTATGGTTATATTCCCAGGTTGATTCGCCTTCCCTTTGTTGGATCTCGCGCAACTCAGACAGAGCTTGTTGTTCTAACTGAGGTAGCTTAAACTCCCCTATGAACCTTGTTCGTACATGGCCAAGTGTGAACACTTGACTTTGCATTCCTGGCACTCCTGGCTCAATAATATCCATGTACCACTTGAGAGCGCGACCTCTCAAGGTAGTCTAGAACTCAACCAACTTATTCGCATATGGAGTCCCTATAGAACTCCAGATTTCTTCACACAAGAACCAGTGTTGCTCCGCATATTCATTTCCCTTACCCCAGAATTCTGGGTATTGGGCAATCGAACCTCCTGCGTGACCAGCCATTGCTAATCTTGGTGCTCTTATCAAAATGAAACTTAACGATCATGCTTGCGATTTACCAGAGGATCCCAATATCCTCCCTGTACTCGCACTTCTTGGTTGTGACTGACTAACTAATTGTACTAGAATAGAACTAGCATAAGAGGGTAGTATCAAACTTACCACTTGTATAGAAGACACTTGTGGTATGGGCAATTCGGGGTTGGCGCCACTGGCTTCGGGGCGATTTTCTTTGATCTTGGGGTCTCGTTTTCTTCCTCTGGAGCTGTCTCTTCAGTCGAATTCTCGATCTTTCCTGTCATCGGGGTTGAATCTTCTCTTTCCTCTCCAAGATCCATGTCGGCTTCCTTCTCTCTTGCTTCTACACCTTCTCCATATTGTCCACCCTCCTGGGGACTTCTTTATCTATGTTCTTCTCTCTCACTTAATATTTGACTGGCCAGTCTTTCCTGTCTTCTCATCTTCCGCAACTCCTCCATCTATCTTTCCTCTACTTCTCCTGGTTTGACTTCTTTCCGCAACTTCTCATACCGTCTTGCTTCTTTCTTGATCTTTCTGTGCCACCACTTCTCAACTATGGCAGCTCTTTTCAAGGCTCGCTCATCTCTTGAGTCCATTTCTTGTTGTTTCCCCCGCTTATCAAAGAACCCTTCCCCTCTCTCAGGCCGTGAATCTACTCCAAACTCTCCCTACCCCAAGTAAGGGTGTTTATGTTGCCATCTCAGTCAGGGACATAGTCAGCATCCCCTCTTCCATCAAGAAAACTTTAATCCACAAGGGGATTTCTCTTAGCAGTCTTGAAATCCACCTCTGCTCGTGAAGAAGATTGGTGATTCTCAGCTGCAAATTCAATAATGTATCCTTCTAATGTGGTATTGACCTAGAAATCAATCGCTCACGTGACTGGACAATCCAGTCGATGAAGTGGTGCAATCTTTTCTATGTCCCAAGTGCAGGTCTTCTTGAATCGTTCTTGGAACTTTGGAGCTTCTTGGCGCCTATTTATTCAATGGAAAAGTTCTTCCGGGAACTTAACCCAGAATATCTCGTACTGGTCGCTCAATCTTTCTGAGTAAAAGATTGCCTCACGAGTATATTCCACAGATTTTATTCTCAGCTCCACTTCTTTCCATATGAATATGTCACGGTTTCTTTCCCACCATTGGTCAATATTAGATCTGTGAATCTACAGAAGCATCCTCCCTACAGGTTCCATTTTAACGCAGGTACCGGCAACGAAACCATTTTGTTGGCACAAGATTGATCAGACTAGGGTCCTTCTCATGTTACCAACAAAAGATACCATGTAGTCTAGAGCGTTGGCATTTTCATCTCCTTTGAAGAGAAGAAGTCTCACCTGAAGCGTTGTTGAGATAAAAGGATAGGGAAGGGCAAGGAAAATACTTAGGAGGATTCACAGAACCTTCAAGATTCATCCTAATTTTGTGCAAGACATCTAACTAAAGAATAGATCTGAACTCATATACGCAAGAACTGAAGCCACTTATGTTGCATAAAATCATTCAAACACAGAAATATCATGTGGAACTTATTAACCATAAAGAAGTACTGTAAAGATACAATGCATAAAGATAAACACAGAAAGACACAACATATTTTGAAATTTTGGATCCTTCTTCATATATTATCTTCGGGTCTTTCTCAGTTACAATCTCAAAGATACAAGGTAGTTCTTTGTTACAGACTCCTGGATCTGGACTCATGTCACAAATCTCTAATTCCCAAAATGGTGTACAAATTACATTATAGACTCAAAATATGACTTCTCAGCAGTAGACAACAACTATGACCAAACCTTACAGTTACGATACTAACAAAACCCAACCAACCATTTTATAAACATGAACCAACCCTTTTATAATCATATTCATCCCTATATATAGGCTAAGTCGTGTCTTATGGCTTTGGCGTGCACGCTTTCTTGTTCTATTGCAACTTTTTTTGCTTTGTTGGCGGTGTGTTGTCCTTTTCGCAACTAATTTTTGTTACTTCTCCTTGCTCTGTTGTCCAGCTTCTTTTGTACCTTGCGCAACTCGTACTAGGCCAAAATTGGGAATGTAGTCCTTCTTGCGCAACTCCTTATCCAAAAACGAAGGTCACAACAGGATCCTCCCTAGAGGTGTAATGGTGGATTGAAAATGTAAGGTGCATTTGGTCCACTATTCTTGTTATTATTAAATAAATTCCACTGTGGTAGTTAGTATTGAATAAATGTAATGGGGCCTCATTAAAGAAGGTCCACTAGGCAGTTAGGAGGTTGTTATGATTAGGGTTCTCTTGTTAGTTATAAATAAGGATGGATTCCTCCTTAAGAAAGATGTGGATTTTATTTTATTTGGAGATTATCTCATTGAGAGGTTGCCCAACCTTCAAAGGCAAGTGAAAATGAGTGGATTCCTTCCATAAAAGGATCAATTGTAAGGTGTTTCTTTACCTTAAGAGTATTTTTATATAATCAAATAAAAGGGATTTTCTATCTTATTCTTGGATATATTTTGTGTGATATAATTTTCAAATCCAAGGTACTCATCAATTGTTATCGGAGCTCTTTCTTCGTCCCAAAAGAGAGATTTTTTTTTTTTTTGTAGGTTTTCAAAGGGAAAAAGAGGGTTGTAACACGTAGATCAATTTCCCCAACTTTATGAGTAAAATTTGAAGAAATTAGTTGTATATCTAAGCTCCTCTCAAAAAAACACTCAAGCTAAAAAAAAAATGTCCAAATCAAAGTTCGGGAAGTGAAGATATCATTGATTTAAAATCGGTTATTTTATGGTTTTTTCATGATGACCATGCAAACTACAAAGAAAATGTATTTTGACAAGGTGCTTAGATTGTCACCAGAATAATTTGATTAGGAAGAGGAATATGTGGGTTTTATTTGGTATATTATATGATATACTTTCGATCAATATTGAGTGTGATATATCCCTTACAAATTTATGTCCTCAATACCCTAGATCTAATACTTGCACTAGCTTATGGCATTTCATTAGCCCCCTCATTGATAAATATCTAGTGATATATGTAGATTATATCACAAATGCCAAATATGTGAAGAAACCCATCCTATAAGTTTTCTTGAAGAGGTTATGGCTCTAATACTTGCACTAGCTTATGGCATTTTATTAGCCCCCTCATTGAGAAATATCTAATGATATATGTAGATTATATCACAAATGTCAATTATGTGAAGAAACCCCTCCTATAAGTTTTCTTGAAGAGGTTATGGATCATGAAGAACATATCAAACAATGGTTACACAAAGTAGAAAAGTTTTGACTCCTTAAAGGAGTTCATATTGTGTGACACCAAATGGAGCTTTGCATACAAAATATACAAGAAGCCTATGAAGCAATCCAAAGGATGAAAATTTGGAGTGATATTGAATATCGGTATGCAAGTGACATATGTTATGGTTGGTATGATTTAGAGAAGGCTTGTGAGAAATGGTATATGGATAGTTGTAATTTCTAGGAAACATCTACTTCCTGTGTATATTTGATGACTCTACTCCACCTTATGTGGAGAACATTGTTGCAGGAATTCAAGAGCCAATTTTGACTAACAGTTTTTAGTTTTCTTATTCGTTAGTAGTAGTGTGTCTTCCATATTCACATCTGACCTTTTGCACGTATGTGGACAATTTTTTGGATATAGTTGGAACTTTTTTTGGATATGGTTTGATCTATACATTTGGATCCACAAAACCATGTTAGACATTTGGAGCACCATTCTTAGCCAGGTATTGAGCTCAAGTATATCCAGTGGGGAGATATCATGAGTTATTGGACATGGGACCCGGGTTTATGAGTGAGCTCCTTGGATTACTTCAATATTGTAGTTGTTACTTGCACATGGGACACTAGCTACTTCAACATGGCAATCAACACTCATACATGGGATCCAAGTTCAAAGTGGAGCTCATTAGACTACTTCAACATGGTGGCTAGCACTTGTAGAAGGAACCTTGATTCTATGGCTCACTTCAGCATTGTGGTTAACACTCATCCATGGGACCCTAGTTTATGGTTGTACCTCCTATCAATAAGTGTTGAGGGAAATGATTTTATAAGGGGGGGTGGATTGTTGGGATCCTCCCCAGGGGTGTAATGGGGGGTTGAATTGAAGGGCCAATAATAGAAAAATAATAGTGGAGGTCATTAAATTTATGGTGGACTAGGTCCACTTATCGTTAAGTAAGGCCCACTATAGTATTTAGTATTCAATAAATATAATGGGGCCTCATTAAAGAAGGTCCACTAGGTAGTTAGGAGATTGTTATGGTTAGGGTTCTCTTGTTATTTATAAATAAGGATGGAACCCTCTTTATGAGAGGTGTGGATTTTATTGTATTTGGAGCTTAGAAAATTGAAAGGTCGCCCAACCTTAAGAGGGAAGTGAAGAAGAGTGGATTCCTTCAATAAAAGGATCAATTATAATGTGTTTCCCTACCTTAAGGGTGCTTTTATATAATCGAGTAAAGGGGATTTTCTATCTTATGTTTGCGATAACATTTTTAGATGTAAAGTAATTATCAAGTTGGCACATTATCAATATAAGCATATGAACAAAAAAAACTTCATTAGAACCTTTAATCGCATAGAATTTTTAGTTATAGTGAAAATCTAGAACCTCTAATCGCCTAGAATTTTTAGTTATAGTTAAAATCCATTAAAACCTTGGTAAAGACCTCCACTACCAATAATAGAGGTTTTAGTGGAGTTTTTTTATAATTTTTCTCAATCTTGTCAGACTAAAAACCTTTTCTATAAATTTGTTTCCTCATAGTGTGGTGACAAACATAGAAAACCAACTAAGAACTATTGGAAGAACAAATCTTTCCAACAAAGAAAAAATATGACAAGCAATGACAAGGAAGTGGAAAAGAGTTTTTATCTTTGTGGAAAACAATAAATTTTTCCAAAGATGGTCGTCAAAAGAAAGCCAAAGTCTATCCATGTATGTTGATGATGAGTTTGGTGAAATTTGGGATTACATTCCTACCATCACGTGATGAATATTAACATGAAAATGAGGGATATTTCTGCATAGAAAAACTTCCTAAGAAAAAAATGGTATGAAAAGTTGGATTCTTACCAGGGAACTCATAAAAGATAAATACAATAATAAAAGACATGGTACAAGAGGAAGATTCATACCTCAACTCCCAAGTGGTATCGAAGCCAAACATGACATAAAGAATAGAAGCAAGCTCCACCTATATTCCAAGTTTCTAGTAAAGGTATTTAGGTAACCAGTGAATTCCTTATAAAATATAGGAAGCAAAGAAAAAGTTTCCATATTTTATCACACTGAATGCACATACAATACAATCCATGAAATTTTAATGGCCTCACTACCTTGTTACCATCATAGATAAGCACCATTGGTCTTGCAAGACAAACATATACTACACTATTATTATTGAACAAGCCATATAGTTCAAACAATTCAACATACAATTTCCTAGAGTAACCATTAACCATTGATATTGATTTTGTAGAATGTTCTCTGTACATAGCCCATTATAGTGGATAAGTAAATTATGTGTTTATGATAAATGTCCTTATATTCATGTCATAAAAAGAGATATTGATTTTGTAAAATGGTGTTTGTACATAGCCCATTATAGTGGATACTCAAATTATGTGTCTATGATAAATGTTCTTATATTCATGTCAAAAAAAAAACAAGGAACCAACTCCTCAACCAATATGAGAAGATATTCAAGCCTTTGCAACAAAATTCCAAAATGAATTAAAAGACAAATGGACAACTAGTACTCACTGAGCTAGCCATGAAAGAAAAACTAGCACTCAGTGAACTAGCCAGAAAGAAAAATACAGAGAAAGATTTGAAACACCAACAGACAAAGATTTGAAATACTAACAAATGCTCCAAGTGCTCCAAGATATAAGCAAAAAGCACTCAGATAAAAAGGGCTGGTAAAGATGGGAGAAGATTGAGTATTTTGAATAGTATATTTTGAAAGTTTTAGTCTAAATGTTTTAAGTTTTTTTTGTTTTTAATGATTATTATATAAGATTTTGACAAATTAATTATTGATGAAATCTGAAATTTATATTGTTTAAATTGCACTTTTTAATATTTCAGAACTTTCAAAAACTCCAGTGTACTTTGAGATATATGTTATCTTAATCATTGAAATCTGCAATTTCATTTATCCTTCTAAATTTTTTACCAGATTTTAATCTAAATTTTTTACTAGATTTTGAACAAAATTCATCTTTAATATGTTATCTCAACCATTGAAATCTGCAATTCCATTTATCCTTCTAAATTTTTGACCAGATTTTAATCTAAATTTTTTATGAGATTTTGAACAAAATTCATCTTTAATATGTTATCTCAACCATTGAAATCTGCAATTCCATCTATCCTTCTAAATTTTTGACCAGATTTTAATCTAAATTTTTTAAGAGATTTTGAACAAAATTCATCTTTAATATGTTATCTCAACCATTGAAATCTGCAATTCCATCTATCCATCTAAATTTTTGACCAGATTTTAATCTAAATTTTTGACGAGATTTTGAACAAAATTCATCTTTAATATGTTATCTCAACCATTGAAATCGACAATTCTATCTATCCTTCTAAATTTTTGACCAGATTTTAATCTAAATTTTTTAAGAGATTTTGAACAAAATTCATCTTTTATATGTTATCTTAACCATTGAAATCTGCAATTCCATCTATCCTTCTAAATTTTTAACCAGATTTTAATCTAAATTTTTGACGAGATTTTGAACAAAATTCATCTGATAAAAATTATCATTTAACGTTTAGAATACGTCATTTTGAACCTTCACACGTTTGGGCAATCTGTCAAACAATACTATGAAATAAAAACAATAATATGGTTCCCTCCAACATTGGAATTCTGTTGTTATAAAGACCGAATTTACTTTGGATTAGTGAAGACGAGGAGAGAAAATAGGGAAGCCGTCAGTATAAAGAACGAATTAGAAGTACCGTTTCCCACTGAAACTTAACTTTATCCATCCATGATGTAAACGTGAAGTCGCCGCTTAAGAAGCGAGAAGCTTGTGGCAATCAGCGAACCATCCGAAACCAATACGCCATAACAACCATCTCCCATTGCGAAGCTTATACGATCATTTCCTATTACTTGCTGTCTTCTCATACGTTTGGTTTCAGACATTTTCCAGTTGAGTTGTTATTTGCAACCAATTCAATGAACCTGACCAGTCTCTCTGACGTGTTTCTCCTCAATGGAACGAGGCCTCCTTATGCACGTGATATACGTTTTGTATATCACGTGCATAAGGAACAATGTGAAACGGTCATATCACATGTATATCACGTGCATATATATATATATATATATATACCAGTAGGAACAATGTGAAATGGTCATAGCGAATGCAAGAGACAGCAAAACCTGGAAAGCTACGAAGTTGACAAGGCTAACCATGGAATATCAGATAATATATTGGTCGACATCAGCAAGCGTAAGAGAAAAGCAAGCATTTGTTGTTTCCTCTATCCACAGGAGCTCAAAGCCTGGGACTCCTAAGCAAGTTTCTTTGAGTGAGAGCTTCTCCATTGATCAACCAGTGAGTTTTCAATTTGTTTCATTTTCTTTCCATTTTTATTGACAAATTGATTCCGATTTAACACTTATAATCCCGGTTGCATCCTTAATTCATTTTATGTTTCCATCAAGTCGCTGTCCATATATAAAAAAAATCCTTAAATCCTTACAGCCGATTGTCTAGTCTCACTATAACTTGCAAAACAATTGATCCCACAGAAACTGTCCCATAAATTCTTACATCAATTTATAATAAACATATACAATCTTCCCAGAATTTATCCTTCATATAAACCAAATATGCCAGTAGTCCCTCTTTTGATAAAGAGTCGGGTCAGTGTATTTCTTTCTCTGTAAACAACATGACACAACATGACAGAAAGAAATTTTATTAATATTATTCATTCAATTAATAACTTTCCTATCAGGCTCAATAGGAAATTCTCCATAGTACTAACCTCTTTCAATCAGTTTATAATCACCTTATAATTATCCATTACCTGTAATTTCTGCACACATTTAGTTTATAATCACCTTAGAATTACCCATTACCTGTAATTTCTGCACACATTTTTGAATAATGAAAATAAGAATTAAAAATCACCCATTGCTTGTAATTTCTTCACACATTTGAATAATGAAGATAAGAATAAATTTGACTGTCAACAACTTTGCTCTATTGTTTACGGTTCTATCTAATCTAGTTTTAAATCTGAAAAAGTGTGAATCTGATAAATATAAAACCCTCTAGCTCCACCTGTTCGAAGGTTCCTTGTGAAGATGCATCAAAATAAGCTTATCTTCTAATAGCTCAAGCACCATAACTTTTTATGAGTTTTTAACATTTTCCTACTTAAAACTTTTCAAATTTAACAGACTCTTAGAAGCACATATATTTGAAGAAGGAAAAATTTCCTCACATAAAATAAAGTTGCTAACTATATCCCAGCAATAATGATGAAAAAGGAACTATAATTTTTGCTCTTGAACACCATCATCTTAGCACCTTTATAACCCAATTTTGAATAATATAACCCTTTATTTGGATTTTTAGACCCCCACAAGATCATTTTCTATGTCCTTTCTTATAATATGATTTCAATATAATAATTTTCTTCATTAAATGTTTCAGATAAATAGAAAAGACTCATCTTCAAAGAAAACATAAATTTTCTTCAAACTCAATTGACAGATTCTCTTCCAAGATGACTAACCTTCTAATCAAATTTCTCAAACTAACTATTTTCCATCAATGAAAATGCCTAATACCACTACTTTCTCCAACAAAAATATTATATCAAAGATCTTATCTAATTTTCGACAAGCTCAATGATTATTATTATTATTTATATTATAATATTATAAAATATCAATTACATTTCAAGGAAAACATAAATTTTCTAAAAACCCAATTGATAAGTTCTCTTCCAAGATGACTCGCCTTCTAATCTCATTTTTCAAATTAACTATTTTTGACCAATAAAAATGCCCAACATCACTACTTTCTCAACCAATTAAAAATGTCCAACACCACTACTTTCTCAACCACAAAAATATTATATCAAAGATCTTATCTGATTCTCTACACTTAAAACTCAATGATATATATATATATATATATATATATATATATATATATATATATATATATATATATATATATATATATATATA
>ML790241.1:103630-120265 GCA_009831015.1 Picea engelmannii
TATATATATATATATATATATATATATATATATATATATATATATATATATATATATTATCAGTATTTTTTAGATTTGATAATAAAATTGAATGTAATTAGTTTGGAAAAAATATATATATAATTCTTTCTTGTTGTCATACCATTTTCTTTAGCATGTCCATCCTCAACTATGTGTGTGTGTGTGTGTGTGTATGCAAACCATCTCACTTGTTGTTTTCTCTGCATCATTTTCCTTTCTTTTACAACAATCCTCTTGTTGCATTTTCCCACATCTGTGTAACCCAATATTTTGCAACTCTAAAATTATAGACTTCTCTATAACTTACATGAACTACTATACTTCTTCTCAATATCCATGCACCATGCTTCCTAGAAAATTTGACCCAACACTACACTCTTTGTTGGCACTATATACAACCAAGATTCTTCAATATCATGATCCATTCACTCTGATACCACTTGAGGCAATGCATATGGCCTGCAAATCAAAGTCACACATCAAAAACACTCACAACAAACCATAAAATGGTAAATGCATTAATTTAAACAAACGTTTATCACATGTATTATGTCATCACAAAAAATTATAGCAAATACATTCAACCATAGTATTTACAAACTTTATTGATTTAAAGAACAATGCTTTCAGACTTTATTACATTCACAAATCCAATGCACAATTATTTGGAACTCACAACAACCAACACCACATAAACTCAAATCAAAAGAGAGTCGAAGGCCCTTTGTTCATTCACAAAATTCTTGATTATGCTTTTTCTCCTTGGATTTTGGCCTTTCAACTACCCTAGTTGTTCAAATTCAAAATAAAACCCTTTGTATTCCCAAGATTTATAAAAATTCATCAATTTTTTTTTAATTTGCATTAATTTCTCAAAATTTCTAAGTTTGTTGTTAAAAACATGGTACAAATTTGTGTGAGAGGTCTTAGAAAAATTAGCAACAAATTTTGTACATGTTTCCTTTTGAAAAAGAGAGACTTGAAGTTTGTATATTTCCACGTCATTGACAAAACTTGCATCCTATAATTTTCAAATTTACCTTCATTTGCTCGTATTGAATCTACCAAGTCAACAACTTAAACATTTTTTATTGAACTTGACCAAAATTGCCTTGCTTCACTAAAATGCATGTTCTAGGTTCATTTCTTGGCCAAATTGGAGGTTATGTATTTTATCATTCCTCACCTTTTTACATTTCCATATTTTCAAATTGAGACTTAAAAACTTGACCTTATGCAAAAAAACCTAAGATTCTATCATTTTTTACAAAATGTCCAAAAATAATGTGAGGCCTTACAAAAAAACATGTCAAGTCTTTCTTGTGCAGGATAAAGGAAATAGTTAACTAGGGCCTATAATATTCCAAGCTAGGAAAAAAACCCACGTCTTAAATTTCCTTAATTTGTCTCCAAATGCAGGTAGTTTCCTTACAAAACTACCAGGCTCTGACACTATTTTTGACATTTCAAGAAAATGCTTGCAATTGTCACAAACATGCATATCGAGGCCATGTTAAGGATCTAAATCAAGTTTCAAAAGATGGTATGACTTCTACATTTAATTTATATTATAATACTTTTCTATAAGACCTTTTCATCTTGGGCCATGGATCAACTCCTAAATTCTATTTTTCTTAAAAACAAGGTTGATTGTATTTACACAATTGAACAAAATGCATGTTAAGAGCTTTAAAATGCACACTTAGAGAAAAGTAGGCATGCTTAAGTCCTAAAAATTGAACTGGAAGTACTTTTAAGTTGTCCACACTAATCTATAAATTCAAATGCACATAGGATAGCTTGCTTAATTTAGGATGCTCTTGCATCATCAGGGATTAAAAATTAAGTGGAGGTGGTTTAGCGAGGAAGTACATTGTTTGGGATGCACAACTTTCATTATGGGCACAATTCTAAGTCATTAACGTGAAATCAAATCATCAATGTTGACATAACACACTTTTAGCATCATGGTTGAGGTGAAAGGTTGACTAATTAATATTTTTCAATGAGATAATATAATAGGCATCATTATGTCTAAGTTATAGATTGTTTTTAGTTCGTATAATGTCCTTGTAGTTTGCTCTCAAGAGTTGTGTCTTGTCCTTGCTACACAGTCATATTCTTTGACATGTTTATAAACATATTTAAATATGTGATATCATTTCTTATATGAGAATGGAAATAAATATCTTGAGGTGACAATGGGAAATTTTGTTTTCTAGCATCTAAATGTTATTTGTACCATCATTTGATGGAAATGATAAAGCTCCTACTCCATGTATAAGTTGAATACCCAAAATTAACTCAAATACAGAAAATAACCTCTTCATGTGGCCACAGTGAAGGATGTCCACCAAGTTGTCAAGAGAATTGTAACACCCTAGGGAATAATGCCAAGACAATACCCAACTAAGGTCAAGTAATCATTGAGCAAGCTATCTCCAATGTGAAAATCCATCAAGAACCATCTCCCATGTGTCAATCCTTCTTGGACCATCCAGGGGAGAAACATACACCATGTACCCCAACACATGGTGTAAACACTTTCATAGTAACCCCAAAAGCTAAAACTCCCTCTTTATGAGGAAATTGTTTACATCGGCTCTTTTCAACTCCCTCTACAAATCCACCAAAAAAATTTCCTACAAATTTGTATTGGATACAAACTCAAAATTAACCATTTTCACCTATAAAGAACCTATCACCCATGGTATCACAACATCTCAATCCAAAGAATAATGAAAACATGTGAATATGAATGAACATAACCCTAGAACAAAAGCAACCTGACAAAATCCAAAATCCTCCAAGTCAACATCATAGGAAAAAATCAATGGACACTAAATCATGAGTTTTCTAGGACATCTTGCAAAGAATATCACATCTCCATAAAATATAAATACAAATGGATCACATCTATCAAACTCATAAAGATAGAAATCTACACAATTTAACTCGTCAATCTTGAAATATAAGGCTCGTGGTATGGGAAACAATCCATGCAAGTCCACCATCAACCTATCAACATGAGAATACATCTCATTTACCTCAAATCCTTCATCAGAAAACATCCTAAATTGGGTCATCTCCCTCATCCTGATAGAATCTTGAAGCAACAGTAGCATGATGGAAATATCCCTCTCTCTAAGACAATTCATGGGAAAATCCCTCTATCTAACAGAATCCATCAACCCTATCCGTGTACTCTCCAATACTACCATTAGTTGTAAAACTAGAATCAATCTCAGTAGCATCCTCCATCAAGGTATCTTGCCTCTCCTCCAATAAACAACTAGAGGTTTCACAAATGGAATAAAACAATGCAGCATGACTAGCATATCTCTTAGGAGGTATACAAATTGTCATTGTTAGGGTCCTAACCTCCATAAACCCATAAGTATATAGATAGGTTACTATGCATTGCTATGTATGGAGTCCATCACTAGTAAATAAGGCCCATGTAATAGTGTGAAAACAACTATTGTAAGAAGGATCACTAGAAGGTTCCTCCTACTAGAAATTTCCTTCTCTAGAATGTTCCTTAGACTTGGAAATTACTCTATAAATATGTAGAATCATTGTAAAAGAAGTCTTGGAAATCATTTTTAATCTGAGCTCTACTATGTTGAAGGTTTCCCCCTTGAAGAGGCAAGTGAACATTGCATCCATATCAATAAAGGTATAATATCTTGGTTCATTTTTTCTATTGCATTTGCAAATCTATTTGTTTTAGCAATAGATTTGAGTATTATCTATAATTTCTTCTCTGGATATTTCTAAATTAGCACATCACAAGTGGTATCAGAGCTCTTTCTTGAGCACATTTTTAGAGAAAAAAAATTTCAAGCTAGAGACATGTTCTGGTATCTATAAATAACACAATGATTTGTCGTTCAACAGGTAAACCTATAGTTAGGGAAGCATACACACAAAGAATACAAGAGGTTTTACCTAGTTGGAAACCCTTGCAACCCCTATTGGTACCCCTTCGAGTAGTAATGCATCAGACAACACCTATATACATAACTTCACTTCCATGTACCCTCGGGTATATCGAAATTCATGTAGGTGTCCTAAAATCATCTCTAGATCAGCTACTTGACTACCTGACTACTATAGCGGCATCAAGAACAACACTCGGGAAGATTACTCTCCAGTACCTGGTTAATCGAGTAGTACGGCTAAGGGTACAGTTGAACCTCCTTAGTTAGATCCCTGAGATATTGGATTGAGTACTACAATTGGACCCCACACATATATCAAATAGCTATAGAAGAGGGAACTCCCTTGTCCTTAGGACCCTTTAAACCCCAATTTTTGCTACCAATCTTGGAAATTTATACAGAAAAGAGTTGTATTGAAACTCTAAGATTCAATCCCTATAAACCTTGATTCTTGCTAACCACCAAGGAAATTCCTACATAAATTAAAATATTAAGAATTTGAGCATTCTATCAATGCAATATTCTTCAAGCGGGAGTATAACTCTGCAAGCGTAAAAAAGAGCATAAATTGGTATCATCAACACCCTTATTTGGGACCTATCTCAATAAACTCCTTATGTCATGTTGATCGTCATGGTACCACTCGCGTAAGCCTTTTTTTGGGTGGACTTTCTTGCCCCATTACCCACTACCTATTTAAATAGCCCCAACAAGTAGCCTTAATCATATTGGTACCACTATCCAGTAATCCTTTTTTGTGTGGACCCGCTTGTCACCTTACCCCGCACCTACCTCACTAGCCCCGACAAGCAGTTGTCATCACATTATTACCATTCTCTAATATTTTTATCTAGTGCACCCCATCTTGATGGTTACCTGAAACACCCATAAGTTTGGAATCCACATTGCTTGCTTGGAAATGTCGTGTGATGAATTGAAAAACAAATTAGATAAGAATCAATTTTTTGTCAAGAAAAAATTTGCTACAGTTAATGCTAAGATCAACAAACTAGAATCCCTCCCTCACCAATCATCCCAACTTATAACTCAATTCAAGGAACAATCTTTCCACCCAGATGGATTTGAATCATCCAATTCCATGGGGCCTCACTCTAACGCATTTGTTCATGACCTGCAACTCCCTAAAGTGGATATGATAAAATTTGATGGCTCTGATCCCACCGGTCAGGTCACTCAAATGGAACACTATTTTTCACTACATGGCATCATCGATGACTTAATGAAACTTTGTGTGGGTTTCTTATATTTAGAACCTGAGTGTCGGCAATGGTGCCAATGGCATAAGAATTATCACAAAGGTTATATTGCTTGGAATCAATTTGTATCCAATCTTTATGAATGTTTTGAACCTCACACTATCATTTGGGCTGCTTAGCCAAGATTAAATAATCGAGTATAGTTGAAGAGTGCATCTCTTCTTTTGAGAAACTTGAATTCCACACCAAGGCATGTTAGATACTTTCTTCTGATAATGCTTCATTAGTGGTCTGAAGGAAGAGCTTCATGCCTAAGTCTCAATGCCTCACCCTACCACTTGGCTCAAAGACACTCAACAAGCCAGGGAATCCCAATAGGTTGTCAATGCCCAAATCAAAAAAGCATCATTTATTCCCCATCTCCATCCCACTAATCCCTCCCCTCCTCTCAAGATCCACAAGTTAACTTGTGCTAAAATGGAAGAGTATCAAATTAAGGGTCTATACTATAATTGTGATGAAAAATGTTCCCTAGGCACAAATGTAAGGAGAAAAAAAATTTGTATGGCCATTTTAGAGGACATTTCATAGGAAGACATTATTGTAATTCCTCAATAACTTATGCCTCTCCTAGCTAATACATTCTTTATGGTGATCAACGAGATGTGAAAACCCAAATATCCCTACATGCATTGACTAATATTTCTACTCCCCAAGCCCTAAATTGATTGGATACATCAATCATTGTAAATTCATTATCTTAATTCACAGTGGTAGCACCCACAACTTTATTCACTACTAGGTATCCTAGGAGACACATTGTTATATCCATGTGGTGAACAAATTTCAGATCATGATTGCTAATAGAGGTTCCATGAAAGGTGGCGGTCATTGTGAAAATATGTGCCTTCAAATTGATGATTATTCCTTGAAATCCCACATGTTTGTTATTGAAATGGGTGGGTATGACATTGGTTTAGGTGATGAATGGTACAAACACTCGATCCCTCCATCGTGGATTTCAAAGAGTTATACATGAGTTTTAGCAGGCACGATGTCATGACACTTTCCAAGGAATCACAACAGGCTCTCCAAAGATCACCAGCTCACATCACATGGAAAAACTCCTTAAAATGGGAAATTTTGGCATTGTCGCTTAGTTCCATTACATTCAAGCCTATGAGACCCCTTCCCAACCCATCAATCTCGACATGTATTTAGTCTTATCCAAACACCAATAAGTCTTTGAAACCCACAAATCCAACCACCCTCCCATGGTTTGCATGATCATTCAATTCCACTCATACTCAGTAGCCTCCCATCCAATGTCTATCTTTATTTCCACCCATCACCAGAGCAACAAAAATGGGTTACCAAAATGTTAGGATATGATTATGAGATTATTTATAAGAAGGGAAAGGAGAATGTGATAGTCAATGCTCTTTCTCAAAATATGAAGAGGAAGAGTCACTCCTTTCACTCTCCTTCATTGTAGTATATGGTTTGTGTTGAGCCTTATTTTTGTCACCTCCAATTGCCTTATCTTGTCCCATATCCTGACCAATTTTGTCTAATACATATGCACTCTCTACCTATTTTCCTCAACATACATGTCCTTTAGCAATTATTGTGTACAGATGAGGTAAATTATGTTTAATCATGATTTATGATGATTTATTAATGATTTGGATTGAATATTTGATGTTTAAAGCTCTATAATTACTTTGAATGATCTAAGAAGACCTTATGACAACAACCCCTATTCATCTGGTACATGTTTTAGTGTTCATCCAGTACTTAGATCATCTGGTACCAATGTTGTGCTTGTTCGGTACCAATGTTGTGCTCATCTGGTACCTATCTTCGTATTATTATGGTACCAGATATAGTTCGAAATTTTGGAATTATTCTAGAGGAAAATCAGGGACATGGGTTTTGTCCAGAGCGACGTCTACATGCGAAATAGGCAGTCATAATTCA
Source organism: Picea engelmannii (assembly GCA_009831015.1). Taxonomy (NCBI): domain Eukaryota; kingdom Viridiplantae; phylum Streptophyta; class Pinopsida; order Pinales; family Pinaceae; genus Picea; species Picea engelmannii. The sequence continues at coordinate 110,793 of ML790241.1, forward strand.
CCCATATCACACATGTGGACCTCCAGCTCAAGGGGAATGATTCTGCAAAAATTAGTAAAAATCTCAAACTGCCAACTTGCGCCTCAATTTTCATGCAGATGGTATCCGATCTAGAAATTATACGATATGGGTTTTGTCTAGAATGTGGAAATTTGAGTATAAAATAGGAACGTTTCCAAAATTTGAATTGTTTTAGAATATATGGGTGTATCTCTAACTCAAATCTGCCCAAATTGATGAAAAACCCTGATTTTTGGGATTTATCCTAAAATTGTAAAAAATATTTTTTGAGTTTGGGGATTTGGTTTCATCCATTCCTCCATAGGTCTAGAGGAATTGTAAAAAATTGTAAAATTATAAAGAAGACCTCATAGGTCTGAGGAAGGGGGAGGAATTGTTATGCTACAGATTGGATTTATGAACATATTCCTTTTGTAAACTTACTTGTTGAAGAATTAATATGAAGTTAAGTTCATTGATTCCATGTGTTCTTTAAAGCCTATTATTTCTTGAGTTCCCTCTAAGTTGCCATGTTTGCATCGGCAAGGGTCCACTGGTCCAATTTGGAAAGCTTAATGTAATTGCAATGTGGATCTAATTTCTATGTGGCAGTACAAGAATGGTTTGAGAGTCCATTCTTCACACTAAATGAGCCAGCAAATGGAACATCTCATTAAAACCTTTGTTTCATGTGTAGGAACGAAATAAATTTTCATAATTGTCAAGTTGCATTGATTTACTTTCTGAATATCATTAGTTTGAAGAAGTGTGTAAAATTAGATAGGGATTGCTTGCAAGTTATTATTGAATTGAGTTGTTATAGGAAATGAGATCAGATCTCCATCTCTCACCCTACATGAACCTATAATGGAGTATCTCACTACACCTATATTTTCTTCCAGAATTGATTAGATTATATCTTGCAAACACAGGCACAATCAAGATCTCTATATCTCACCCTACCTGCACCTATAATGGAGTGTTTTACTCTGCCTGGTATTTCTTTTAGTCTTGATTGAGTTTTCTTTTAAGAGTATGTAGAGTGTTAATTGTTGTTAGTTTAGTTGCTTTAGGAGATAGAATCAGAGTTCATATTTCTCTTTCATGAGACAGGAATGCACAGATCCATCACCTGAGCAAGAACCTTAGATCAGATGCTTGTTTATGAGTTTTGCTTTATGAATTTTGATCTGTGTGGAGAGTGTTATTTGAAAAGTGTGAAAACAGAGTATATGGTTTGAGAGTGTTTTCTTATGTAGGCTATACTCATCAGGCTTTTTTGTCCTGAAGATGGATCCTATTATGGATCTGAAACGTCGACGACAAGTTGTCAATAACACTGTGGTTCTTCCGACAAATTCTGAACGAACCACATGTTGTCGGCACATATAGTGTAACAACTTTGTTTATTAAGAATCCCGGTCGATAATTTATGTTTGGTAATATATTATACATATAATTGCACCAACATTTTGGTGACATTGCCACAGAGTTGTAAACAGTAATAGGTAGTATTTGAATTATATTTCTTTAATGGTTTTGGATTGGTTTTAAGGACAACCTAAGGGCGAAGAGAAGATGGTAATATGTGAGGGAAGTTCCCACGCATCCACTTTAGCGGGGTTTCTCCAAAGTTAGGTTGTCCTCTCCCTTTCATGCAGAAGTGTTTTTTCTTTTAACGCAAGTGTGTTTTTTGTTCTTTTATGAAAAAGTGTGTTTTTATTTATGAAAATTTAGTTTTATTTATGATGAGTTGACTTGTGCGAACTGATAACCTGGTGACAGCAGGGTCCTAGTAACGCAAGGAGTTCAAGTTTGGTGTGTTTTATTTTTGCAAATAGTTTTAATTTCTTAGTTTTAAAATTCAGATCTTTGATGATAAATCATTTTTGGGGTGTTGTAAGAACCCCTGAGTACTAATCCATGTTGCGAGACGGGATATCCCAGCCAGCAGAAGAAGGATGATTAAGAGTTTGTTGATCAAACAAAGAAATGGTACTTCAAGGAATTTCCCAAACCTTGATAGAAATTGGAGACCCACCTACATATCGAGTGGAGAAAATCCTCATTGCAATCAAAGGCCTATCTACATCTAAGGTGGACCAAGTCCAGGTTGTAGTTAGAGACTTATCTATATATCAATAAGGAACAAAAGAGCAAGAGACTTATGAGCCACATCAAGTAGAAGATATGGAAGTTCGTGAACAACATCTAGAGGAGATCCAAGAGTCATGGACCATATATGAGGAGCATCCACTTGAGCCAGAAATTGAAGAATTGTTGGCATGTTTGTCTCTAGATACTTCGTGTATTCCAAGGTGTGATAACCAACTTTCTAAGGAACTACATGATCTAGCATCTAGAGAGAACCAAGAGAGAAAATATTACATCAAAGCTTGGTTCCAAGTTTTCGTCAGGTCACAACACCCTTCCATATTCTTGGCATCATATCCAGAAGAGAAGTTGGCCTCTCATATGCGGGCAGCCATTGAGGTATCTTTTCCATATTTGAATATGAGTATTCTTATAAATTTGTTTCGCACATGGCTGCACTGGAAATTTTCCTATACTTGAAGAAAGACTCACTCTTTCTCAATTAGAGTAGGATAGTAAATAAATAAATAAAGGTTGCATATAAGTACAATGTGTTAGAAAAACAGGACCGCGGAGCAATAAAATAAAACAAATGCGGAAACAAAACACAAAAGATACACAATACAAGAGAGACACAGATTTACGTGGTTCACCCAGTGTGGGCTACGTCCACCAGAGAAATTGCTAGGTCCTTTATTTATTATTATCCATCAAAATGAAGGGATACAACCTATAGAAAAACCCGCTGTAACTTCCTCTTCTTTCTCTCATAGTCTCCTCTCTCAGAATACAATACTCACCAACCTACATAGCCACAATAAATTTCCCTCATAAAAGAGGGTTGCCTTCTAGGGCAAAAAAACCTAACATAATCTCTATCGTTAGATCTGCGACCTTATAATGAGTGGTCCAGATTTACAATGAAATTACAATATACTTTTACAAGGCAATTTTTGCTTCAGGGGCTTCACCCCCGAACCCTCGCTTGCCCCCAGACCCCCCAGTCGGGGGGATAGCCCCCCCGGACCCCGCAGAGGGGGTACCCCCCCTCTGCACTCCCCCACGTGGAAGAGTGTACATACTTCTGGGGTGTAAATACTTCATGGGGTATAAACACGGATGAAAGTAAAAGACCTCTAAATCAGGAAGATAATCAGGCTCCACAACCAACACAATGTAACATCTCTTTCGTATTTTTCATAAATGGGAATGTCAATAGTTTACAAAGCAATCAATTTAAGATATTTGTTCCTCTTGCAGATTTCTTAAAAAAAAAAATTATGACAATTTTGTTTGGAATCTTACAAGAAGGTTATCTCTTCAATAAATATTATTTTCATGTGTACATAATACTACAAGGGTATTTTAAAAAGCGGAGAAGGCATCCTTGTCAATAGGATCAGTGGTTTGTTTTGGGTCCAAAAGATGAACTCTTTGTTTTCAAGAGCAGAAGATTGTCTAGATGAGAATTATTCCTTCACTATAGAATTTGGCACCCAACTATCAACCCTGGTTCCATTTATTTATCATTTCCAATGCAATTTAAAACTTCATGTACCAACATGTTTTTTTTTTTTTTTTTTTTTCAAGTGATACTTCAGCAAGGTTAATAAAATTTGCAAATATCTTCTCTTGGTAGCATTAGAAAATTTATAAATTCTGATATACAATCAGTGATTGAAAACATTTTCTACAACTTGAAACGCAGAATGTTCCAGCCACAATGTGAGGCCTACAAGTTTTGGTTTTAAGATCATAAATTTCTGGTACTTTTTTGTTCCAGTACTGCAGAATCATGTTTCGGTACTGTTTTGTTCTAGTACTGCATAATCTTGTTCTGGTACTGTCCTATTCTAGTACTGTAGAATCTTGTTCTGGTACTGTCATGTTCTGGTACTATCTATTCTAGTACTGCAGAAATATGTTCTGATACCAGTTACCAATATGGTATTGATGACAAAGTGATATGATCTTTGTCATGTACTTAACATTGTTTTCACTTCAGGTAATTGGAGGTATGGGCTAATCTTTTCATGTTCTTTATATCAAGGATCATGTAAGTCTTGTGTTGAATTGTTCTTTACTCACATATACATCTTCATCGTACATTGTTACAAAATGAATCATCCTTGATATCCTTTAAGGATATATTTTCACATTCAACTCTATATAGATAATGGGTGCACCTGTCTTATTACCTCATCATTATGAAAAAGTGATTAATAATTGACATATCCATTGAAAAGTGGTGACACCATTATGTCTAATACCAACCTAGTTGATTCAACAAGTTCTTATCCAAGTTTATCTTACAAGTTTCTCTTGGGAGGTATTGATGGAAACCTCATGTGGTGGACCAACCCTGCAAAACTTCAATGAACTTTCATGAGAACCCTAATAGGATTAACTATAGGGACCTCTTAGCCATTATCCGAGATGTTCCATTATACATTGAATAATTGATATTTAAGGCTATTGTGGATGATTTCACCCTTGGGATACTTGCAAGCAATTAATTATGTGCCTAATAACTCTAAAACACTCTCGTACCACTTGCCTTCCTTATACTCTAAAGTTGTCAATGAACAATATACAGCATTCTAAATCTTTTGAGTAATATAATAAAAAGGAAGTATCGGGAAGTACAAGTCAACCCATCGAGGTATTGAACAGGCCTACTAGCAGCGGGGCCATGCTTGTATGGTACTAAGGTAAACCCGTCGAGGTACTGAACAGGCATGTTGGCAGCTGGGCTATGCCGGGTAAAGGGAGTTGAAAAACATAAAGTGGCACACCTAAAACTGAACAAAAACTCTTGGGTCTCATTCTGAAGAAATCATTATCAAATCAAGTCTAGGAGATTACCTTGATTTCTCTCGAATGATGTTCTTAAGAACCTTCAAGTATCCACTTTAGGGTTCTATCTTTAAAATAAATAGGTTTGCATGAAAGGGGGACCCTCAGTATATGTAATTCACCCTACCTAAGCAAGAAGAGCTTCATCTCTATAAACTTGGATAAGAGACGATTTAATCATCTTGAGATGTATTCTTTTATGTGTTCCTCTCTTAAAATGGGATCTAAACTATGCTTATATCACTTATTTTAAAGGTAATCTAGTCAGGGGCCTATTAGTCAAAGTCATTATGAAAACTCTTGCCACTATCCTATAATCATATTAGAGTCGCATCCAGCCCTTTCTCTTAATTATGATCGACAACAGATTGGATAAGACTTAACATCAAATCACTAACAGATCTAATCTATTACTCATGACTCCACTTTTCCATCATAACTACTTTTCCATGGGTAAGAAATGTGAAGCAGAGGCCAGGAGGTTCATATTGTATAGTAGGTTACTTAAAAGAGAACTTGAGGAGATGAAGAAGGGTGGAACTTCAGGGAATGCTTGATCGAGTGAGTAGTACCATCAATTTTGAAATTTTCAGGATCATTGTTGCATTAGGACATGCAGTGGATAAGGCATGGGAGAAATGTTGAGCCTCTTTTTTGTCACCTCCAATTGCCTTATCTTGTCCCATATCCTGACCAATTTTGCCTAACACATATGCACTCTCTACATATTTCCTCAACAAACATGTCATTTAGAAATTATTGTGTACATATGAGGTAACTTATGTTTAATCATGATTTATGATGATTTATTAATTATTTGGATTAAATAGTTGATGTTTAAAGATCTCTAATTACTTTGAATGATCAAAGAAGACCTTATGAAAACAAACCCTTTTCATATGGTACCTGTTTCGACAATCATCCAGTATTCATCTCGTCCGGTACCAATGATGCGCTCGTCCAGTACCAATGTTGTGCTCGTTCGGTACCTATATCTATGTTATTCCTGTACCAGATATAGTTTGAAATTTTGGAACGCTTCTAAAGGAAAATCGGGGACATGGGTTTTGTCCAGAGAGACGTCTACATGCAGATAGTAGAGTCAAAATTCACCCAAATCACATGTGCGGACCTCCATCTCAGGGGGAATGATTCTGCAAAAATTAGTAAAAATCTCAAATTGCCAACTTGCACCTCGATTTCCGTGTATATGGTATCAGATCTAGGAATTCTATGATGTGGGTTTATGTGGAAAATTGAGTATGATGTGGGCACGTTTCCAAAATTTGAATTTTTTTAGAAGATATAGGTGGATCTCTAACTTGAATCTTCCCAAATTGATGAAAAACCCAGATTTTTGGGATTTATCCTAAAATTGTAAAAATTGTTTTCTAAGTTCGGGAATTCGGTTTCATCCATTCCTCCATGTATTTATGTATAAATAATACCTCATAGTTCTGAGGAAGGGGGAGGAATTGTTATGTTGTAGATTGGTTTTCTGAACATATTCCTTTTGTAAACTTACTTGTTGAAGAATTAATATGAAGTTAAGTTCGTTGATTCCATGTGTTCTTTAAATCCTATTATTCTGTGAGTTCTCTCTAAGCTGCCATGTTGGCATTGGAAAGGGCCCACCAGTCCAACTTGGAAAGATTACTATAATTGCAATGTGGGTCTAATTTTTGTGTGGCAGTACAAGAACGGTTTGAGAGTCCATTCTTCACATTACATGATCCAGCAAATGGAACATCTCATTAAAACATGTGTTTCCTGTGTAAGAACGAAATAACTTTTCATAATTGTCAAGTTGCGTTGATTTACTTATGAATATCATTAGTTTGAAGAAGTGTGAAAAAATAGATAGGGATTGCTTGCAAGTTATTATTGAATTGAGTTGTTACAGGAAATGAGATCATATCTCCATCTCTCACCCTACATGAACCTATAATGGAGTATCCCACTACACCTATATTTTCTTCCAAAATTGATTAGATTATATCTTCCAAACACATGCACAATCAAGACCTCCATCTCTTACCCTACATGCACCTATAATGGAGTGTTTTACTCTACCTGGTATTTCTTTTAGGCTTGATTAAGTTTTCTTTTAAGAGTATGTAGAGTGTTATTTTTTGTTAGTTTAGTTGTTTTAGGAGACATAATCAAAGTTCATATTTCCCTTTCATGAGCCAGCAATGAACAGATCCATCACCTGAGCAAGAAATTTAGATCAGATGCTTGTTTATGAGTTTTCTTTCTGAATTTTGATCTGTGTGGAGAGTGTTATTTGAAAAGTGTGAAAACAGAGTATTTGGTTTGAAAGTGTTTTCTTATGTAGGCTATACTCATCAGACATAGTTAAACCACCTGTTGTCGGCACATATAGTGTAACAACTCTGTTGATTACAAATCCCGGTCGATAATTTATGTTTGGTAATATATTATACATATAATTTCACCAACATGTTGAATAAGTCTGTAAAGAATGGTTCACGGATCCCAATATTTCATCCTAATCCAACAACTTCAATAGGATTCCAATGCATCTTTGGGATATACTTGCTATAATGATGAGCTCCACTATAAAGGGAATATGTATTTGATAAAACAAACCTACTTAAAATCAACCATGATATTTGAACTCCATGCATTTCCAACAACAAGTCATTCTAGCTTTCATAAAACATATGAACGAATCAAACATTCATTCTTCTGGGAAGGCATGAAGAATGGCATCCACACTTTTTTACTTGAATGCAATCTTTGCTAATGACATAATGGAGAAACAATGAAAAATCAAGGTGTTGGTCTCCAGTTTTGATCATGTTTTTGCCTATATTATACTCCACAGACCTCCATTTCTATACCCAGTACCACCCTTTTGGCCTTGTTTTGACATAATTGACATCTCCCTACCACTCAATGGGGCTACTTAAGGCATCTTTATGTTTCAAGCTATTTTTATGCATTTTGATGCTTTAAATTGATATTGGAACTAATGTCGCTTGGGTTAGGTACCACTTCTATTTTTGGAACAGGATTGCCAGTACCAGGTACCGACTCGTACCCCGTAGAGATACCAATGAATCCGCTCAAGATCTGTGCGTTATGTTCAGAATGGGAGACAGAGATATTCATATGATAGATGGATTTATCACTCACGGGATGATTGAAGGCATAATGATAAAACTGAGTCATTAATTCTTCATCGTTCACACTTCGTGACACTACGTGTCACAAAGATGTGAAGACCGTTTTAAAACTTGATTCCAAGCTATTTTCGGATCGGGGATCCGTTTGTCTTTATGTATCTTTGTTTTAGACTGTTATGAAGGAGGCTCTATATATAAACAGGATATCACTCCTAAGAACCGGTTGGATTATGTTATGTCGTGAACACATGTTTCTGAATACAAAACTGTTGTTGCATTATGTTACTCGACTGGTATACGATTTGAGTATTTTCTTCTGAGTTAATAAAGCGTGAAGTTTACACCATGTTTGCATAGAATGATATAGTTGGTTTTGGTTATTACTTACAGCGTTTGTGCCGTTTGGTTGGGCCCTCCAAACAAGCGCAAGTCGTTGCTTTACGCTGTCATAGATTTAGTTATTTCAGTGTGTTAGTGTTCGCTTACATGATAGGTTACAGTTTCAGAATTAACTCATTCAAAATCGTGTTTATTTATTCTTCAACCGAATCGTTCCATCATACTGATATCTTTTAAGTTGATGATTATTGAATGCATGTTTGATTCCTGTAGGGTTTAGAGCACGACCTTGGTTTGATTGGTTTCTAGTTTTCAATTCAAACATAACTTAGAGTTTGAGTGAACTTTGCTTTGTTAGATAGTTAGTTACCCTGCTTAATTAGAATAGTTAGATTACAGTTAAATCAAAGGAAGATTCCGGTACCAGTAGGGTAAGTAGGGTATTACTCTGTTTTCCTATGGACAGATTAGATTCATTTGTAATGTTCAGATTAAATGCATTTTAGGAAACACTCTTTCTGTCGTGGCTTGAATAGAAATGGTGATGATAGATGACTAAAAGTAGTGGTGGAATAAGCTTGTGAAATCATACTTCTGAATGGAAATAGAAGCACCAGCATTTAAGCATAGGATTGTTTTCTGTTGATGACTTAAATAGGAAATGCTAAGTTTCACGATAGTCATTAAGATTCAAGTTCTCAGAGTGAGTTTGTGTTTTCTTCTAAGGATAGCATTCAGATAGAGATTAGAGCCTTACTCGCACATACAATGTAGCAACTCAAAGTTTACCAACCCTGGTTTGACAATTTAGTGTTTCAGGTCATTCAAATCTTCAATTTAGCAGCCTGACATTTTTGGCGTCGTTGCCGGGGAGCTGTTTAAAAGGTATGAAGATAATTGTCTTGATTAGTTTTAGAATGCACTTAGTTTGGTGTGGTATGTTAGCAGGTTGATAGTAAGAGGAGCTGTGGAAACAAAAGGGGTGAAAACCGACATATCAGTTATCACAGGTACTCTGAAACTCAATCTTAG
>ML790241.1:127682-143590 GCA_009831015.1 Picea engelmannii
TGTGTGTAGTTCGTGTTGATTTACTGTATCAATTTGCATACTAATAAGTTTGAACTAAGGGTGCCTTAATTACTCCATAACGTTTCATCATTTCCACGACCTGTACCTAATGAACTAACCTACCATGACATTTCATAAAAAAAATCTACACCACATTACCGAAACTGAGTTCAATTTGACTCGGATATGATAACTCTAAACCTTCGTACGAATTTCATCATGTTCCGACACCCTATCTATCTCCATGACAATTCAAATGTCCTCATATGATTTTCTTCTTGACCGTTCCCTTCATCACATTCTCTTCCTTCGTCGCCCTCATCCAACCTTCGCTACCTGCCTATAGACTTCCCCTGTGATACCCAGTGGAGCCATGGTAGCAAATCGCCATGAGCCAGAAACATACGCAGACTTGGAAGCCCTTCCGGAATATGAGGCAACCAGAGATATTTTTAAGCAAGCAGGGTGGGAGCCGTTTCTGAAGAAGTTCGATGGATATAACGATGCAATCACACTCCAGTTTGCTCTGCATTTTGAGGGTGGGTCCGCCAAGGTGGGCGAGCTCGAGTTCGAGGTCACGGAGAAGTTCATTTCATAGGCAATTCAATTTCCCACCACAGGCCAAAGATGGACAAAGGGGCAGTCGGTTGATAAAAAGATCTGTACGCAGCTGTTGAAGCCTCAGTACCGGGAAAGACAGTGGTCTGAGGGAACATCGCGGTCGTGGTTGGAACCACAGTGGGCTCAATTGTTGGCCATCCTCCAGCGTTACCTCACGTGTGAGGGTCGATATACCATCATATTCCCCTGCCATGCCCGACTCCTGTTACACTTCACAGGTACTCCGCTAAACATACCCTTTTTCTTGTTGAAAAGTTTAAAAAGGATGGCCGAACAAGTCCAAAAGGATAACGAGTTTCGAGGGAGTTTATTTCACTTTGGTCTAGTTAAAATATTGATTAAATCTGCACTATCGAAGAAGCAAGAAACTTGGGACCTATTCACTGTAAAAACCCTTGCCTGTGCCCAATCTCAAGATAAGAGTGTGAAGCCTGTTCCCCCACACAAAAAGTTGAACTCCAAGAAAAAGAGGGTCAAAACCCTAACTAAAGACTATGTTGGGGACCCTGATCCAGAACCTCCAATTGATGACGAAGTAGAAACCAATACTGAAACTGGGAAAGACACCACACCTACAGAGGAAAACATTGAAATCCCGAGTTCTCCCCTAGCTGCCGAGAACATAATTGACGTGGAGGAACTAGCTGAGTCGACTGACAAGCCTAGGAGGAATCCGAAAAGAAAATGTAAAAGTGTATTGTCAGGAATGGACAACTCAGTGCCCAGTTACCCACCACAAGAGAGATTGGAAAGTGTGGATGGTCACGAGGAGGCCCCAGAGCCCTCTGAAATGACCTAGACTTTGTCCCAACTCATTCGAAAAAACCATAAAATGAATCGGCAGGCTACTACTCCCAAAGGAATTGTGCAGAATGAGTCGATTCAAGTACCAACCGGTACCCTTGTTCAGATGCAAAGAGAGTCCACTCCCGGACCTAGTCCAGCTGACACCTATGAATGAAGCCCAAATGAGTTCACTCCTAAACTCAGTCCAAATCATAATTTTGATCTAGTTGACACTTATGAACGCAGCCCAGATGAGTTCACTCCTGAACTCAGTCCAAATCATGATTCTGATAGATTTCACACCCCTGCTCAAAGTCCAGACGAATTTACTCATGCGTCTAGCCCTCAAGCACAGCCAGGACAAGAGCAAACATTTGAAACCCACTGCGAGATTTCCTCCAGCCGATCCTTGAAACCAATGGTGGCAAAACTAGAAAGCAAGAATAACAGATTGAAGGAGAAGTTGCATGAGTACATTGTATTGGATAGACATATTAAAACTGAGAATGAACTCATGAAACTCAGGGTAACTCACCTCTTGTCCAAAATTGAAAGGTTAAAGCAGAGGAATAAGGATATTTTCAAAAGGAACAGGCAACTTCAGAGGACTGCCAAAAAGCATATTATAATCAACAGAGTCCTCAAGAAAGAAATCAGGAATCTGAAGAAACAGGAGCGGCTACAAATGCTGGTTGCAACCGCTGCAACCCTCTGATTGCTACCAGTCTTTGACTTTTGTTTCCTGAGGACAGGCAAAGACTTCAGTATGGGGGCATGTTGGTCTCCAGTTTTGATCATGTTTTTGCCTATATTATACTCCAAAGACCTCCATTTCTATACCGAGTACCACCCTTTTGGCCTTGTTTTGACATAATTGACATCTCGCTACCACTCAATGGGGTTACTTAAGGTATCTTTATGTTTCAAGCTATTTTTATGCATTTTGATGCTTTAAATTGATATTGCAACTAATGTCGCTTGGGTTAGGTACCACTTCTATTTTTGGAACAGGATTGCAAGTACCAAGTACCGACTCGTATGCCGTAGAGATACCAATGAAGCCACTCAAGATCTGTGCGTTATGTTCAGAATGGGAGACGGAGAGATTCACATGACAGATGGAGCTATCGCTCATAGGATGATTGAAGGCATAATGATAAAACTGAGTCGTTAATTCTTCATCGTTCACACTTCGTGACACTACGTGTCACGAAGATGTGAAGACCGTTTTAAAACTTGATTCCAAGCTATTTTCGGATCAGGGATCCGTTTGTCTTTATGTATCTTTGTTTTAGACTGTTATGAAGGAGGCTCTATATATAAACAGGAGATCACTCCTAAGAACCGGTTGGATTATGTTATGTCGTGAACACATGTTTCTGAATACAAAACTGTTGTTGCGTTATGTTACTCGACTGGTATACAATTTGAGTATTTTCTTCTGAGTTAATAAAGCATGAAGTTTACACCATGTTTGCATAGAATGATATAGTTGGTTCTGGTTATTACTTACAGTGTTTGTGCCGTTTGGTTGGGCCCGCCAAACAGGCGCAAGTCGTTGCTTTACACTGTCATAGATTTAGTTATTTCAGTGTGTTAGTGTTCGCTTACATGATAGGTTACAGTTTCAGAATTAACTCATTCAAAATCGTGTTTATTTATTCTTCAACCGAATCGTTCCAGCATATTGATATCTTTTAAGTTGATGAGTATTGAATGCATGTTTGATTCCTGTAGGGTTTAGAGCACGAACTTGGTTTGATTGGTTTCTAGTTTTCAATTCGAACATAACTTAGAGTTTGAGTGAACTTTGCTTTGTTAGATAGTTAGTTACCCTGCTTAATTAGAATAGTTAGATTACAGTTAAATCAAAGGAAGCTTCCGGTACCAGTAGGGTAAGTAGGGTATTACTCTGTTTTCCTATGGACATATTAGATTCATTTGTAATGTTCAGATTAAATGCATTTTAGGAAACACTCTTTCTGTCGTGGCTTGAATAGAAATGGTGATGATAGATGACTAAAAGTAGTGATGGAATAAGCTTGTGAAATCATACTTCTGAATGGAAATAGAAGCACCAGCATTTAAGCATAGGACTGTTTTATGTTGATGACTTAAATAGGAAACGCTAAGTTTCAATATAGTCATTAAGATTCAAGTTCTCAGAGTGAGTTTGTGTTTTCTTCTAAGGATAGCATTCAGATAGAGATTAGAGCCTTACCCGCACATACAATGTAGCAGCTCAAAGTTTACCAACCCTGGTTTGACAATTTAGTGTTTCAGGTCATTCAAATCTTCAATTTAGCAGCCTGACACAAGGTGAACTACAACCTTTACCTATTCCCCCTATTGTATGGATAAACTTTTCTATGGACTTCATTGTGGGGTTACCCAAATCTAGTAATAAATTTGGCATCATGGTTTTGGTTGATCATCTTTCCAAATATGCTCATTTTTTTCCCTCCAACACCCATTTAAATATTCCACATTCACTCAAGTCTTCATGAACAACATCTTCAAACTACATGGTATGCCACAGTCTATTGTCATGGACCATGATCCCACTTCCATTATCAACTTCAGGCAAGAACTATTTTCACTTCAGGGCACTCAATTGAAACTACCTATCACCTTTAGAATGATCATTAGACTGAAGCAAGCAATAAGTGTTTGGAATCTTATTTGAGTTTCTTTACTTCCAAAAAACAGTCCCAATGGGTTTAGTGGTTACCCCTAGTAGAAGGGTGGTGTTAAGTACACAACACACCCTAAAATTATAAATTTTGGGGTACCACCTTTTCTTTGATTTTTTGTAAATAAATTTCATATAGTTTGATTCTATTTATTTTTATGCATCTCATATAGGTTGACAAGTGTTTTGACTTATAGAAAAACTCAAAAATTTCCAAGCACAAAAAATAAACCAAGTTTAAAATGATAAAAATATTATTCGTGAAGTTTTAAAAAACTCTAAGAAGTGCTAGACAAACCATTTTGTAGGACATCAATGCAAAATTAAAGTATTTCAAAAGCCGTCGATAGAAAACAAAAGTTTTTTTGAAACCCCCAATAAGAAAATTACCTTTCTTGGAAACCCTTAAAAGGGAAAGTCGGGTTTTCTCTCCATGCCAGAAAGGTCATGTTTTCTCCTTATGCCTAAAAGAAGGTCATGTTTTCTCCCAGCGCCAAAAATAAAGTCATGTTTTCTCCTAACGCTCAAAATAAGGTCACATTTTCTCCCAATGCCTAAAAGAAGGTCATGTTTTATCCCGGCTATCGAAAGACAAACCACATTTTTTCCCAAGCACTGAAAACATCTTTAAAAGTTCGTCAATGAGAGAAAATACCCTTTGATTATTTTTGCGATAACTTTTGATTACAATATTCATTTGGGGTGTTCCATATACCATTGGAAATGTATAATCTAGATATACAACTTTATAGTAATAAGTTTTCCTTTATTTTGCATTGTTTGTTTCAAATTTTTGAAATAATGCTACAGTATGGAAACATCTTTCAATATTTTCATGATAATTTTTTATTTTGATCCCCATTTTGAGAGAGCCTTGTACCGTTGGAAAATTATCATCAATATCTAAAACTTTTCTATAATTAACTTTTATTGATTTGGCACGGTTTGTTTCAGATTTATGAAATACAGGAAATCGATCTCAGAGAAGTGACTTGAATGTTTTGTTTTAAGATCAACGGATTGTTTTATATGATAAATATGTTAGGAGAAGATATTTTTAGTCCTAATATACATCTATTATGGTCCATATATAGGCAAGGTAAATTGTATAGCATGTTAAAAAGGATTTCAATGTTGTATGCTACAAACTAGTAGATTTTCGTCAGTTGACAAAAAAAAGCACAAGAGCAAAGATGGAGGAATTGTTGATTGGTTCCATGACCATTTCAATTTTAGTGGTGGCTAATTATTGAAGATTTAACAACATCTCAACTGGAGTTTGTAGTGCCTAAAATATAAAATCAAATTAAAAGATGCATGCATGAGATTGCTAAAGAAATATCGATGGGGAGAATTATTTAATAATGGAAAGATTTGTGATGTTGAACATGCATGGATTGAAGTTGGTAGTTAACTTGATATGTGGTTGATCCATGGTCTTTTGCATGGTTGTTTTATTAACACCTTTTTTCACTAAAGATACATATTGCATGGTTTTGTACAAAGTCATTTTTAGTTTCATTCCATAATTAGATTAGTTTTTATCTTATAAATAAAGAGATCAACCTCTTAGTAAAGGGTATTTGATTTATTGAGAGATTTCAAGAGGATTGTAAGCAGAGAACTATTTCAAAGATGAATTCAGAAACTGTTTGTATTTAAGACGTTTTGATTTGTTGAATTTATGTTTGTTTATTCATCATCATGGATTATTCTACAACTGATTAAATGTTACATGCATCTAGTAAGAATTTAAATATTGTTAAGTTATCTTATTTGGTTGAATGAATTGTTGGAAACTTTCAGTAAATGATTTTTTTTTATTAGTTAATCTTATTTTTATATTATCTGGGATATTGTGGAATTACTCATTGCTTTCCCATTGTTATAATTTTATTTATTTCTGTTGTTAATTAGCTTGTTGTTTCATGTATCTGATGAGTAATATGTTCTTAGTGGAATTACTTCTTCGGGAATATAAAGCCTCAAGGAGTTTTTCATTGATTGTTACTATAGATTATCCTCAACACAAATTTCTCCAAACTCCTTAGTTTACTTCTTTTATGCAATAGCTAACTATAAAAAAATAAAAATAAAAATAAATGAAAATAATGAAATGAACAAAATCAAACAAGTTTTAAAGTCCATCGAATGGTTTTTAGACCATTAACTCGGAGGATTATTCCATACCAAACAACGAGGATTCTAATTGGGCCTCGTCCTTGGGTTTAATCCATATTGTTGTGCATTGGGGATCCATCCCCCTCAAAAAAATTGGTGCTAGAAAGAGGGTCTGTGTATGGAAAGTCGTACGAACATCCCATATTCAGAAATTCTTAATCCTAAAGGTCAAACTTCTAAAAATATAATACCTCGGGATGTGGATAATACTAAAAAAGATATTGAGTCAATCTCGTATACAGTATCAAAGGAGGAGGTTAATGATTTTAGATGTATCACTTGAGCTTACACTAGGAAAATCGGTGCATTTCTTGTGACTCCACTACTTCCTCATCAACAAAACACCATTGGAACCATAGTCTCAACTTTTGAACATATGTTGGTTCACACAATAGAAGATTTGATATATTTAGATTTGCAATATATTGAACAACCCTTTAGTTCAATCCCCTCGGCCCCTAATAATCTTGTTGTAACTCCACCAAAAAGAATACATTCTAAATGTCAAGAAATCTCAAACTCATAATCAAAATGATCAAATTTAGAACCTGAAAACATGGTTAATAATGAGAACACTAATCAACCTTGGTATCCCAGAGATGCATTGGCTATATTGTTGGGTAGGTGTTATATTGTTTACATGTGTGTGTGGGGGTGCATTATATTTGAAAACTAAGTCTGATTATCTCGCCCATTGTCGCTTTTTATGTATGTGTGTGTCGGGCGCTATTCGAGGGGGGGTCCTAGGGAGGGCCAATATTGATCCCCCCTAGTTATGCAAAGCTAATCTGGATTATTTTCGGCACAAAATGAGAGCGGAGATAAAATAAATAAATGTAGAGAGATATATCAGATATCCAATAATATAATAGAGATATATCAGATATCCAATAATATAATAGAGATATATCATATGCATATAACAAGAGGCACATATATACAGTAATACACAATTTCTATTAATGAGCGAAATGTACAAAACTGTAGAAATACAGAGTGAAAGACTCGCTATAATGGTGGCATCTTATCTCCGAGAAGAGATGTGACGTCTACTCACATTCGCAAGAAGATAATTGTTAAAATGAGACTCCAAAGGCCTTTTTAATCGAAAACCCTAACCCCGGAAGATGAAAATCCAATAGTTTTGTGGACCGTGTTTTGGGTAGTTTGGTGTATCAACTTCCCTGGGGCATAACTTCGGCATACGATCTCTGTTTGGGGTGCATGATAGATCGTTGGAAAGGTATCGACGAGAAGCTTCATTTTTTTTTCTGATTAAAATCCTTTGGCCATCATTGAAGTGCCCGATCGTGAAAAAAGAATCATTTAGGCCCTCAAAATGGCCCCAAAAGTTTAGGAACCGAAAAACTACTAAAAATAGTAAGTTTCCAACAAATTATTTTGAGCCAGTTGGAATAGGTGTGTGGTCACCAATATCCACCTGGATCAATCCTCCCTCCTTGGGAAGCAATGTTCTCCATTGTGTTGAGTTCTCAGGGGAGAGGGGAAAGTGCTTGCTGAATCTTAACCTTGGTGAGTTGCTTGCCTTGCTAGAGAAGTTGTGTTTCTTGGTTTGTGGCAAGTTGTTGAGAACTTGATGACATGACTGTGTGCAGAAGGAATCTTTGTGATTTGTTTCAATCTTTTCAACCTAGTTCTGTTGGATAGAAGGTGATTGGACTTAGGCTACAATGGTTGCAGTGTCCTTATGTTCACCTTTTGAACATATTGTAAAGAAGTTGAATTTTCTAGTATGAGATACTACCTTGCAGCACTATTTAGGTGGGACATTAGTTGGAACTACCTCTAGTATCCTATAGATATGACCCCCCATAGTAACAATAACACTACGGGGTCGAGACTCATAAATATCATGGTGCTTCCACAAATATGGTTGGCCCAAAAGAACATCATAGACATCCAGCAAGGAAACATCACATAATACCTCATCCTTGAAGGGTTGGATGATGTATGACAATTGGAACTATTGGCTGACACGGAGATCTCGTCCCCAGCGAAGCCACCTGATGTTGTATGGTTATGGGTGTGGTGTTGTCGACAATCCAAACTGTTTGATGACCTCTGCTGAGATGAGGTTCTTATGTCTTCTGATATCAATAATAAAATGTAGCGGGGTACCCTTCACCCACATTTGTGAATGAAAAAGGCGCTCCCCCTCTTCAGAATTTGCTGGCTCTTTTGGTTGAATTGTTGTGGTCGTGACAGTAGTAGTGGGGTCTATGTCGATGATTTGTCTTCTCCCATTATTTTTTGAATGAGATTCTGAATCAGGGTTCGGCTCCTTTTCTTTGATCTCGGCCACCAATGATTGTTTTGAGTGATATTCATCAATGTTGTGCCAGGGGATTTTGTGGAAATCGCACCACTTTCTAGTTTCCTTCTTCTTCTTTCTGTTACCCTTCTTTTCTTGTGGCTTCGACTGGTTTTCTGAAGGCTAGTTGTTAGGGTCATCTTTACCATACTTTGGGTGTTGTGGATTTGCAGACCCAAACTCCTGTTTGTTCTGGTGCTTAAAGTTTTTCTCGATTTTAACAGTATATTGATAAGCAGTACCCAGTGGTGAGATGTCCAGAAAATCTATTTAAGTTTGGATGTATCTGTATCTATCCCCATGGTATTTCAAAACCAAATGTCACTCGGAGTCTTTGATACCTAGATTGGTGCGCAAGGTATGGAAGGTATTGGTGAAATCTAACATTTTTTGTCCCCTCTCTTGCCACATTGTGCTCCATCTCATGTATCGGTTGTCATAGTTTCCAACAGGGTAATATTGTTCCTTGACCACATCCACAAAAAAATCCCAAGTGAGCTTGGCCCCATATATTCCAAACT
This sequence comes from Picea engelmannii, assembly GCA_009831015.1. Taxonomy (NCBI): domain Eukaryota; kingdom Viridiplantae; phylum Streptophyta; class Pinopsida; order Pinales; family Pinaceae; genus Picea; species Picea engelmannii. The sequence goes on from ML790241.1 coordinate 136,816, forward strand.
CCTCTGTGGAAATTTTCTCGCAGTAATTTTCCCACCAAATGTTTGACATGGGGGAGATCCTTAAGGAGTGCGAAGGTGATATTTTCCCTATAGGTGAAATTGTGAATAGAGAAATAACCTTCTAGCAGATTTAACCATTTTTTAAGGGCATCTGCATCAATTTTTCCTTCAAATAGGAATATCAAAATTAACTTGTACCTTGAAAGTAGAGGTGATTCCAAAATGGTTGCTTGATGAAGACGTGCATGTTGTTATCGGCAGGCATTGAATAATGTGGGAAAAATTCTCCATCATTTCATCCCTTTGTCGTGTGAGAGATTAATAGAATCTTCTACTCCTTTGTTTTTATTTTATTCCTCCATGGAGGGTTTCTTGGGCGTGCGAGAGAAATTTTCCTCAAGAGATACAATATCGAGACACAACTTTCTATACTCGAACTTCGTCAGGGACATGCACTGAAAAAACGATCAAGAGCAGCCTGCTCTGATACCACTAATCTGGATTATTTTTGGCACGAAATGAGAGTAGAGATAAAATAAATAAATGTACAGATATATATCAGATATCCAATAATATAATAGAGATATATCATATGTATATAACAAGAGGCACAGATATACAGTAATACACAATTTCTATTAATGAGCGAAATGTACAAAAATGTAGAAATACAGAGTGAAAGACTCGCTAGAATGGTGGCAGCTTATCTCTAAAAAGAGATGTGATGGCTACTCACATTCGAAAGAATATTATTGTTACAATGAGGCTCCAAAGGCCTCTTTAAAATAAATAAAATCCAAAAGCCTAACCCCGTAAGATGAAAATCCAACAATTTTGTGGACCTCGTTTTGGGTAGATTGGTGTATCAACTTCTCAGGGGCGTAACTTTGGAATACAATCTTCGTTTGGGGTACATGATAGCTCGTTGGAAAGGTATCAATGAGGAGCTTCATTTTAGGGGCTCAATCAAAGACTTTGGCCATTATTGAGGTTCTCGATCATGAAAAAGTGTTGTGTATGCCCTCAAAATGGCCCTATAAGTTTAGGAACTGAAAAAACTACTAAAAATAGTAAGTTGCCAACAAATTGTTTTGAGCTAGTTGGAATAGGTGGGTGGCCACTGATATCCACCTGGATCAAAAGCATTCTTCTCCAACCACTAGCCCAGACCCGACAAGGTTCGGGGCAGCGCCACAAAAATCTTTTAATGTGGTATCAAAGCATGTTTTTGGCTTCAGGAGGATGCCTTTGTTCTTGACGGTTTCGCTCAGTCTTGACAGATCAAGTTTATCTTGGGTATGTGATAAACCTGGGTTGAATGGGAGATTTGTAGTGGTGATTCATGTGTTGAAATATAATGGTGAGCAATTCTATAATCAAGATCAAGAAGTTCAACAGTCAAAACTTTGTGTTATGGAATCTCAAGATGGAGGGCCTTCTTGTAGAAAAAGAACAATGGATCATTGTGGATCTTGGTACACAACCTACTAGTACTCAATCTATTGGTATGTCGAAAGAATATTGGGAGAAGTTGGATAGAAGAGAAAGGAGTATGATTTGACTCTGCCTAGCAGATTCAGTGTTATTTAATGTGTTGAGAGAATCTACAACTAACAAACTATGGGAAAAGTTAGAGAATTTGTATCAGTCAAAGTCCTTGGTAAACAAGTTGTTTCTTCGAAATAAGTTGTATTATCTTAGTATGGACATGGAGATTATGTGATAGAGCATCTAAATGCCTTCAATACTCTGGTAAGTCAACTTGCCTCTGTTAATATTACGCTTGCAGAAGAATATAAGTGTATTACTTTGTTATGTTCTTTGCTAGACTCCTGGGATAATCTGTTTGTAGCAATTTGTACTTCCACACAATCTGCATTGATGTATGAGGATGTAGTTTCATCCTTTTTATCGGAAGAGATGAGGTGGAAAAGCATGGATAGTCATAGCACAGACCTTTTATCTATAAGAGGTCATCCCAAAGATAGGAATAAAATTAAGTCTTCGGGGGGGAGATACAAATCTAAAGGTATATCTAAATCCTCAGGAAAATATTTGAGGAATTGTTTGAAATGTGGTAAATTCAGGTATTATAAGAAAGATTGTAGGTCTAATAATGTTGATAAAGTAAAGGAATCTTATGATGCCTCTTCCACAGAGGCAAAAACCTCCACAAAAGAAGGAGGTGATGTTTACTTGGCATCTATAAGTACACATGCAGATCGTGATGTATGGTTGATCGAATCATGTGCATCATTTCATATGACTCCTCACGGGGACTGGTTCAATGAATGTGAAAAGTACGATGGTGGTGATGTCTACCTAGGAGATGACTTGACAGCCAAAATCATGGGATGTGGAAGGGTTAAGTTGTTGCAAGATGGAAGGATTAGAACTCTCCCTAAAGTTCTACACATTCCAAATCTATCCAGGAGCCTAATAATTTTAAGTTAGATGATGCAAGTGTGGATACTTTATTGGGAAAGGGAACTTGCAAGATGGTACGAGAAGCAATGGTGTTGATTAGGGGAGTTCAGTGTGGAACTCTATACAAGTTATTGGAAAGAACTTATACTCATGAGTGTAGCAGTTATATTTTCCCCGAGCAGAGAAATAAATAAGATCATATGATCCATATTGGCCCTGGAAAGAAGACCATGTTATGGCATCAAAGACTGGGACATATTGGAGAAAAGGGCCTTCAAACACTACTCGGTAAAGGTATGGTTGAAGGTATGTCTAATTGCACCCTGGATTTTGATTTATGTGAACATTGCATATATGGTAAACAAAATCAGGTAATATTCCCATCTGGTGCTACAAGAGCAAAGGGGATCTTAGAGTTGATACACAATGATGTGTTCAAACATGTGTTTGTTCCATCACTAGGTAAATATGTGTATTATGTTTCATTCATAGATTATTTTTCAAGGAACACATGGATTTATTTTCTTAACAAGAAATATGAGGTATTTGATAAATTTAAAGAGTTTAAGGCTCTAGTGTAAAATCAGACAGAGAAGAAAATAAAGGTTTTGAGGACAGATAATGGTGGAGAATTCTATGGGAATGAATTTGAAGAGTTTTGTAAGAAGTGCAGTATAGCAAGGAAGAAGAGTACTACATACACACCTCAACAAAATGGGGTTGTAAAAAGGATGAACACGGCGTTGATGGAAAAGGTAAGGAGCATGCTCAGTGGTGTCGAGTTAGGATAGGAATTCTAGGCAAAGGCAGTGGGTGATGCATGTTACTTGGTAAATAGATCACCCTCATCAACGTTGGTGAACAAAAATCTGCATGAGGTATGGGCTGGTAAGAAACACTCTCTTGAACATCTCAGAGTGTTTGGTTGTGATGCTTATGTACATGTTCCAAAGGAAAATAGGAGTAAGTTGGATAATAAAGTTGAAAAGTGTATCGTTATTGGTTATAAATATGATATGAAAGGTTATAGGCTTTGGAACCCGGAAACTAAGAAATTTTTTATATTCAGGATGTTGTTTTTAGATAGGTTAAAGATGTTCCCAAACAGGAATTTCTACTAAGGAAAGAAGAACCTGAGAAAATAGAGTTTGAGTTGGATGATGCAAAATTTGAATCAACGAAGGAAGATGAATCGGAAGAAAAAGAACCTCATACTCCAGTGTTGAGGAGATCAATGAGGGAAAGAAGGAAACTAGAAAGGTATAGTCTACCTGATTTTTGTGCTAATTTTTCTTTATCTATTACTGATGATGATCCCAAAATTGTTAAGGAAGCATTTCACATGATAATAAACTTTGGAAGAAGTCCATGGTTGAAGAGATGGATGCCTTGGATAAGAATGAGGCATGGGATCTATTTGAATTTCCAACTTGAAGAAAGGACAATGGAAACAAATGTGTGTTTAAGAAGAAGTTGGATATAGAAGGTAAAGTGGAGAAATACAAATCTCGGTTAATAGCAAAATGTTATTCCCATGTAGAGGGAATTGACTTTGGAGAAATTTGTTCTCATGTTTCCAAGTTAACTTCTATTATATTTCTTTTTTATGTTGCTACTTATATTGATTTTGAATTAGAACATATCGATGTGAATACAACATTCCTACATGGGGATCTAGAAGAAGAAACCTACATGAAGTATCCAAAAGGATTTGTAGTGGAGAGAAATAAAGAGTTGGTATGTAAGCTAAAGAAGTCATTACATGATCTGAATAAATCACCTAGGATGTGGTACCAAAAGTTTGACACATACATCCTTGGACTGGGATTTGTAAGAAGCAGGGTTGATCACTGTGTATATTCCAAGCAGGTTGGTAATCACTTCATTTATGTAGTGTTGTATATTGATGGCATGTTACTAGTAGGAAATATCATGGATGTTATTGAGGTGAAATCGTAGCTATCCTCCAAATTTGACATGAAGAATCTCGGTGTTGCTAACTTCATTATGGGAATGGAAATTAAAAGAGATCATGAAAACATGAAACTCTAGTTGAATCAGATAAAATATGTTGAGACGATATTGCAGAGGTTTAATATGCAGGAAAGTAAACCGGTAAAGATTCCTATTCTTGTAGGTGTAAACTTGTCTGCAGATCAGTGTCCCGAGACACAGGAAGAGGAAGAGGACATGTCCCATGTTTCATATGCTAGTGCAGTTGGCAGCTTGATGTATGCAATGGTCTGTACTAGACTAAACATTATAAATGCAGTGGGATTTTTGATAAGGTATATGTCCAAAACACGAAAGGAGCATTGGACAACAGTAAAGAGGGTTTTTATTTATTTGCATGGCACTTCTAGTTATGGATTGTGTTACCAAGGAATACCAAGATTGGAAAGAGTGTTGGACATACATGGGTTTGTCGATGCAAAGTGGGCTGGAGATATGGATCGTAGAATATATACAAGTGGGTATGTGTTTAACCTATTTGGAGGAGAAATCAGTTGGATGAGAAAAATATAGGTTGTAGCAGCACTTTCAACTGCATAAGTTGAATACATGGTAGCCATGCATGCAAGCAAGGAAGTGATATGGTTACAAAGATTGTGTTTAGGTGTTGGGTTGGTACAAAAAGAAGTGAGATTAGATTGTGCTGATCAAAGTGAAATATTCTTGTCAAATAATCCATCTTATAATTCAAAGACAAAGCATATTGATGTTCAACATCACTTTGTGAGAGACATGGTTGAAGACAATAAGGTGTTTATATATAAGGTTGACACTTTGAAGAATGTTGTAGATTCATTGACAAATTATGTGAGCATCAAGAATTTATCCTTGTGTAGAGAAACAATGGTAATTGTTTCCCATGATTGTTGACTATGTAATCATGTGACCCCCTATAAGCAAAGAAAACAACAATTGGGAGAATTTTGGGTAGGTGATGTATATTTTCATATGTGTGAGCGGGTGCATTAGATTTGAGGACTATGTCTGATGATCCCACCCACTATCGCTCTTTGTATACATGTGTGTCGGGCACTACCCGAGGGGGTGTCCTAGGGGGAGGGGGAAATATTTCCCCCTCTGGTTACGAGAAGCATTCATCTTTGGGTGATGGCTCGAAGCTGACAGGGTTTTGGGCAGCACCCAATTTTTTTTTTCATATACTTGGAAAATTTCATAATTTACCCAAACACCCTGAACATTTGCTTCCTAAGTATGATCCTGAAACATCTAGCCTACTTGAAGCCCATGTTAAGAAATCTATGCTTTCCATTAGATTTATGAACATATAATTCTAATATGTAGTATGTTGTATTTTCCCTTGTACCTTTGGAAATTCGGCCACTACTTGATATTTTAACTTTCCTATGAGTTCCATCACTAATTTGACTAATTTTGAAAAAGCCTTCATAGATAAATTAGGAGAAGAAACTACAATTGGTGCAATAATGGAAAAATTGTTTTCTCTGGTCATGGGTCCTAAAGAAAAAGTTAAGGACTTTAATCAATGATCTACAACAGTTCTAAACAAATTTCAGGAAGGAAAATCCCATGCACTAGAGGTGCAAATTTAATTATATGGTAATGTTTTACCAGCCTCAATTTCAATATTTGTCAAAAGAGAAGGTACAAATACTTTAGTCTTGAATTTTGAAGGAGAAAAGAAGATAGAATTTGAAATGAAGATTTATAGGGAAGGACAAACAACTCTTGGAAAAAAAGATATAATACCTGTAGAAATTTCGATACAAATTAATGTATTCCTGCGATTCTCTTGATCTAAGAATTTCCACCACTTGTTAAATACAGAATCACTTCTACTATTATTATTGCGGAAGCAATTTAAACCATGATTACAACCACAATGCACAAAGTCAAATATCAATAACACACAACACAGAAGTTTTACTGGGAAAGCGTAAAGCTAAAAACCCCACTATCATATATTATGTATATCATGAATCATGAAATAATCTCATACAAAACTCTAATCCAAGAGCTCTCAGTACAATACAATCGTCTCACACTGTCATACACAAATCAGCAAATACATGCGCCAATTTCCGTGTCCAGACAGCCTGCCTCCTCTGCACAATCTCTGCAATCCGAATTCTCACAATGAATCAAATGAATACAATTGCCTCATTTGCACGTGCTCATAAGCATATTCACTGCATGTGTGAACAAATCAAAATTGATAGCCAAACTGTCCCTTTCACCTGTTATCTCAACTGGATCTCCATTGGAACTGACATGCATGTAGTTAACCATGGCGAATCTTCAGTTGCATGTGAGTTCACTGATTAACTAAACTCTCACTAGTGCATGTTTAGTTACA
>ML790241.1:149161-193814 GCA_009831015.1 Picea engelmannii
AAAGTGAGATTTTGTTAAAATCCCTTAAAGAAGAAGACATAGAACCTTAAACCATTTGGAAAATAGCATACAAAATAGTAGTTAATAATGCACAAAAAACAACGATCAATGCTAATAAGGAAGAAACATATAATTCCATGACTCCTCCTTTATTACTAACATTTGATATATTCAATCGGAATGTGCATAATTATGTAGTGGAATCTAGATCATCATCAAATTTAATTCCATACTCTATTTTCAAAAAGTTGAATGTTGTCCCAACAAGATGTTCAACACATATCACTCAGATTGATAGGTCTGAAGTTAAAGTAATTGATGAGTTGAATTATGTTTTAATTAGAGTAGCATCTAATCCTAAAGTTCACCAGGTGATAGATATTCTCGTGGCATATGGTCTTGTACTCAGTAGGGACTAGGTGCATAAATTACAACGATATTTCACATCAGATTATTGACACCTCTGGCTATCATGGAATGGATAGATGAATAAGATCAGAATTGATAGAGAAAGATATATGAAAAGTACAGTAACTAATCTTGAGACCATTAATGAACCTTCATTATCAGAATTTCCCATCCTTGGGAATTTTTCTTTGGATTCTTATGATGGTAAATTAGCTACTGAAATTTCTAATATGCCTAAAACATGGTTGTGTCATTTCGTTTTGCATGAAAATAAAATTCAAAAGACATGAGGTAACAACATATTTATAAATTCCATAAATTTTGACTAGTGGGAATTTCGTAAGATAGCTGATACAGTTGATGTTATTGATATTTTTTATGTCATAAAACAATTTGATATGGTGAAAGTGAAAGAATATATAAATTGGGTCTAGAATTGCATGATGATGTGATCGAGGAAGAAGTCCAATCATAAGTTGCTACCTCGTTACCATCAATTTGTGAAAAGAGAATTTGATAAGCCTAAGGTTGGTAATAAGGATTTTAAAGACGCCAAAAGGATAGGAGTTGGATCACACATATTGCAAAACCATGAAGGTGAATTATGATATCTTCATGTTAAAGGACAATCCCTTAAGCGTTACTTCACCTACCTATTCTAACGAGCAGTTTTATACCATAATTGTATTGTTTTGATTGTTGCATATGTTTCATTTTTTTTTTCATATTTTATTTTCACGATTCTACTATTTTCTTGTGATTTTTTCTTTGCATGGTTTGTTTGTTGTTGCATGATTTGCATGTTTGATATTGGTTTGTTTTTCCTAAAGAATTTTTGGGGGATGTTGAGTTTTCAGCCTCTAATATGCAAAACAAGACATTCTAGTTCTCGGCTAAATATCGTAGTTGTCTTAAACATCAAAAGTAAATTAAATTGACAGTGAGCACAAGTAGGAGTCAGAAATTACTTACAGTTTATTTTATATGTGATTTTGAAAAAATACAATGCTTTATTGGTGGTGGTAATGACTATTATTAAATATGAAAAGATCAAAAATGTCATATACTCTAGAAATAATAATCTAAATGATGAAGGGAAACTAATGAATGTCTTTCTTCTTTCACAATGGGTAAGATTTAAATCCTAGGGTCCTTGTTCATCTCTTCATTAACAAGTATCATCCTCAAAGATTCAATGAATGTTCACACATGTTGCTCCTTCAATAATTTGTTATTTAAAAAAAATGATATGGAGAAAGAACTTTATGAAACATGTTTGATAACGAGGAAATGCAGATAACTCCATCGGAGCTATGGATGCTCACTGGCAGTGGAGAAAGGTTTGAGATATTGTGGTGACTCTATCAGGGCTATGGACACTTGTTGGCAGCAGCGCGACACCAAAAGGATGAGAGGGTTACTTACAGATTACAAAAAATAATACCCTAGTATTATAATTCATATCTTATTTGGTTTCCTTTTTAAAGTACATGTTAATGATAAAAAGGACTTATCTTTTTTGATTGATTAAAAATCAATTCTCCGTGACAAGGTAAATAATGATTTCTAAATTATGTATAGAATAATCTATGGATGGTTTTTGTTTTGTCTTATTTTTATAAGTTTAAATTACATGAAATTGGTTTGTTTTGATCAAAGGTATATTCAGAGATGTTATTTTCGTTTGGTGAATCGTTATTTGTTGAGTACACAACACACCCTAAAATTCTAAATTTCTGGGTACCACCTTTTCTTTGATTTTTTATAAAATGATTTCATATAGTTTGAGTCTATTGATTTTTATGCATCTCATATAGGTTGACAAGTGTTTTGACTTAGAGAAAAACTCAAATAAATTCCAAGCACAAAAAATAAACCAAGTTTAAAATGATAAAAATGATATTGATGAAGTTTAAAAAACTCTAAGAGTGTTGATATACCATTTTGTAGGTTGTCAATACAAAACATAAAGTATTTTGGAAACCACCAATAAAAAAAAAGAATTGTTTTTAAGCCAATGATAAGAAAATGACCTTTTTTGGAAACCCCTTAAATGGAAAGTCATGTTTTCTCTCGACACCCAAAAGAAGGTCATGTTTTCTCCTGACACCCAAAAGAAGGTCACATTTTCTCCTGACACTCGAAAGAAGGTCATATTTTCTCCTAACACCCAAAAGAAGGTCAAATTTTCTCCTAACCCCCAAAAGAAAAACAACATTTTTCCCGAACGACAAAAATGTTCTAAAAAGTTCGCAGATGAGAGAAAATAACCTTTTGGTATTTTTATGACAGATTTTGACTCTGAACTTTGTTTGGCGTGTGCTCTTTACTGTTGAAAAGGGTATGGTTGAGATATGCAACTTTGTAATTATAAGTTTTCCTTTATTTTTCATTATTTATTTCACATTTTTTAAACAAAGCTATAGTATGGAAAAATATTTTGGTATTTTCGTGATAACTTTTGATTCTGATCCCCATTTTGAGAGTGTGTAAAAACCCTCCTTCCACAACACAAGGATGTACAGACTAATTTTTTTTAGTCATTATACAAATACAAGTATATAAAACTTGAAGAGTATCTCACATCACAAGAATTTTTGATACAAATCTCGGAACAATTGAATCTTTATTGACTCTATACAATAAGTCTAATTACAAATATACTTATCTAAGATTCCTTATGAAACATAAAACTTTGTAAAACCCTTGGAGATGAGAGATCAACATCCCACTAGTTTTGTGAATTGTATTGTACTACAATAAGAGATTGAATCTAAGCTATCATTCAGTAGAAGACCAATAACACACTAAAACTACAATTCAACATACTTATTGGATCATCATTATTTTATCAACCATAAACTATAGTAAAGTTAGAGCATAACAATACCATATATTCTTACATTTTACTTTATTTCTAATTTACATTACTTAATTTGGTGGTGTGAATGAGAGAGTGAAATGACATAATAACTTCTTAGTTGAATCGTTTCGATTACCTAAATAATACTTCATTGGTTACTTACCAAACCAACCATTAATAGATTAAAACTAACCCTTCTAAATAAAATAATAGAGTATTTATATATTGGTTTATTTTACGAAGTAATGAACTCTACAATGATTTAATTTGAAACCTTTCAATCCACCCAACGTTTACCATTTAAACCACAAGAATGAAGCTCACAAAATCAATGACTAATTACCAATAGAAATCAAAGAAGAAACCTTACAAATAATAACGATTTATCTTTAGAATCAATAGAATAAGGTAGGGCCTCATTTTGAAGACTACTCTATACTACCCTTTTAGATCAAGAGAATTTATTTTAGTTTTTAACTACAAGAAAAATTATTAAGCACTTACGCAACTAACCATACTTATCAGCGCTCAAGGTTTATATTTATTGAGGTAGTGGATATTAGAATTTCTTAGATTTCTACGATATTCGTTGAGGACCTTAACACTATAATCCACCAGATTTTTATAGTTGAATTCATAGATTACGAGAGACACTTGTCGAAGTTAAAAAAAAGTTGCACTATGAAGCTGGTACTGAAATTAAAACGATGGTCTTGAATCAACACATAGTGGTTAAAGAAATTTGTTAATCAGAAATTTAACCTGACAATGTCAATCGTACACTACAGCAACGAATTGGCTTGAGATCCCACCCTGAGTTTTTATATTTTTGTTACCAAACGAGAAGAACATTCACAAATTATATCAAAATGCACTACATTTACATTCATAATTTAGTTTCAATTTAACCATACATAGCACTGGAATCCTCGCCATTCCACCAAAAATAATTCTTACGACATTTACACACAAAGCTTACATAACCAGTTGTAATTTATTCAAATAACGATGGAGCATAGTTAGATTTAATTTAACCAACTACTTCGATTTGCTGGAGATAATCTTTATGGAACATATTTTATTTTCAAATTAGAGCGACTATTTTAATCATTAATCATTGGATATCACACCATTTTGGTAGTAAGTAATTTATATAAAAATATGGTGAAGGATCAGATCTTGTCACTAAGAGGGGGGTGAATTAGTGACACAACAATTATATCAATTTTTCATTTATTAACTGTAAAATTTGTTTTACATGTTACATAGAAGGAAGATGTACTTCCTTTTTTATCAGCACCAACTGACCAGGATGCACCCACACCCTAGTTTACCAGCACCAACTGGTAGGAGGCTAGAACCCCCTTTTTAGTCAGCTACAACTGACAAGGAAGCACCAACTCCCTCTGCAGGCACCAACCTGCCCTTGCACCACCCAACCACCCTTTAATGCATAGGTATTAGCTTTTCTTCCTGGAATCTGCTTCATCTTTCGATCTTCTAATCTGGACTGCAGAGACACTTTTCTTCTCAACACTCTTCCCTGATTATATACTCTTCAAACAGTGTTAGTGTGACACAACTGTGTCCCTTCATTTTGACCATCGCACCTCTTCGATTAATAAAGCTTAATTATTGTTTATTTATTTTTACTATGAAGGTTTTTCATAAACAGTCATGGATCAATTTAATCATTTATACTCGATCTTGAATCTTTGTTATATTCACAAAGACCAAATTCTACGGAGGTGCTTCCTTCAAGCCATTTCATATGACCGAGCATTATAGAACCATGGGCTTACCAAATATAGCGACGTATAACAGTTTCCTTTTAAAACTCTTATATCATATGACCATCGGAGGTAACCAGATGCTAAGCCAAACGAGTGCTTGAGTGCTTTATTAAATCAATGGTTATGATTCGATCTTCTGATGGGATGAACGGCTGATAGAATTTTGGCACTTTGCCCTTCAGGTCTTCGTGACTTCCAACATTTCAAAACTCTTGAATACGATATCGTCGAACTGATCGGATGGTTAATGTTTTTGCGGAGACAAATCAACAGTCAGCTTTAAACCTTACACTCATCATTTTACTGCTAAATCTGACGGCTATGACTTAATCAAGTGTTGATATGGATGGCCACCATTTTCTTCGGGTCTCCGGACTCCGAAGATATAAAGTATCAAACTCCTTCTTTCCTCCGTACGTTATTCTTCCGGAGCTGAAAAATGGCTAACGTGTGTCCCTCTCTTAATCAATGGTCGAGAATACTCCTGAAGCAATCTTTCAGATCAGACGACTTATCTCAAATTCATTTGCTGGAGAATCCACAGTTGGTGTCATTTTGTCATCGACGTTTCGAATCCGGATCGGGATTCATCATCAGGACTAATCGTCAATTAGAGAGCTAGTTGATCTTCGTCATTAATAGTGCATATGCAGGACAGTAAGTAAGATAACCAGGTCGGCTAAATGTAACCCTAATTCGGAGCTAATTAAAAACAAATTAATTATTAATGAGTTTTAAACGTAACTTTGAATAGTGAATAATATAAATAATTAAAGTTTTTTTGTTTTTAAATAATTTAAAGTTTTTAGGGTTAGAAGGAGTTTTATTATATTATATTACTTAATAGTATTTTGTTTAACATTTTGATTTTTAATAGAGCTTAAAGAATTAATAAATTGAGATGATTAGTGATAATTATTAATATATCGTGAGTGATTTTATAGATGTTGATATCTCTAAATAGTTATAAAGTTCTAGGGTTTTGTATTGTAGTGTTTTTGTTTATAACCTAATAATCTAATGATAATTAGTAATAATTAATATAACATAAGTGATTTCTAAATGTTTGATATGTCTCACAATGTATATAAGTCTAGGGTTTCTAAAGTTTTGTTTAAAAAGTTTATAGAAATGGTAATCAATCATGATTAGTGATATATCATGAGTGATTATCTCTAAATAGGTATAAGGTTCTAGGGTTTTATAGTGTTTTTATTTATAACCTAATAATATAAAGATAATTGGTAATAATAATTAATATAACATAAGTGATTTACTAAATGTTGATATGTCTGACAATGTCTATAGGTCTAGGGTTTCTAATGGTTTGTTTTAAAAAATATATATATATTTTGGTAAGTAAAAATAAATCTAGGGTTAGCTTAGGATTGAATTTTATCTTATTATATTAATTGTTAATATTTCTAACTATATGTATAATTCTATTAGATATTCTAGGGGTTGATTTATGATTCAAGTTTTTAACTGTTTAGGAATTAATATATAAAGTGTCAAAGGATTAGGGTATGTATATGGTTTTAATTAGTGATAAATATAGTACTATGTTTTTTAATAAGAATAATGTCGTAGGTAGTACAGGGTTAGTTGGACTTTTACACCTAGTTACCTACTTCAAAGGTAGAACATAAACAAGTAAGGAAGAGGAGGAGGAAGGTGTCAAACCTAATTTGATCTGAGAGGGTCTCTAAGTTGGTTGATTAATGGGTGCCAAAAGCTGCTTACTTCCAGGCCGTCGTCTCTGTTCATATGGTTAGGGTGTTTGATTATTTCTAGGGCTTCTCTTAGGCGTCTCTTGTAGTAATGGTCCTATTTTGCTAAAATCTTAGTATCCTCAAGGAAGACATGATGTTTTGTTTTAAATGAGTGTTCTGCTAAGGCTGAAGTGCGAGTGCGTTCATTTCTAATGTCTACTTCATGCTCCTTGATCCTTACCTGAAATGATCGTCCGGTTTCCCCAATGTAACACTTGTCAAATGAGCAAGAGACATTGTAGATGCATTTTCCTTGATGTTGGTCTATGGAGTCCTTTACAGATTTCATTCTTTGTCTGATAGTGATTAGGGGTTTGAAGGACTTATGTCTATTTTGGGACTCCGACATTCAGGACTTTGGGACATGGGACAAGTGCTGGTGGTATATCTCTCAAAGAAAAACTCCTAGAGTGACGTAAGTTTCTTACGTCACTTGCTGACGTGTCACGAGTCGAGTAGCTACCACGTTTCATTTTGATTCGTGATTTGCACGTACCAGAAATGTCGATTCAGCTTTACACTTGTCGTTCTCTGACTATGCCACGTGTCCTTGTTGGCGTAGACTGTTGACATGGTCTGCTAATTAACATCCATGATCCAACGGTCCTCATCTATCCTCTAAATCCGATGGTACTTATTCACTTCGGATTTCCGAGCTCCGGGTATTTCAAGTCTCAAACTGACGGAGCATAAGTTCCTAACATCTTTAGACCCGAAGTGAAGGTTGTTCGTCCATCATGACTTAGATCGATGGCTCGATCTATTATGTGATGTAGCTTTTGTAGATTTATCATGTCCTTCCACTTTAATACAAATCCGACAGCTGAGGGGAATATGGATAGTCAAACTCTTAGCCTTTTTAGCTCACTTATCATGTCCTTCCACTCATAAGTGATCCAACGGTCGTGAGGACACTCGAAGCAGATCAACGGTCGATGATGATATCGGAGCTACAACTTGCAAGTGATTTAATTTTCCTTTCAATCTCTGTATCTATACCTGCCGTATATTTTGTGATTGCTCATCTAACGGTCACGATTTAATCTGACTTAAACTGGTCGTTAGTTGGATCAACCACAGTCGTAGATTTTTGAAGTTGTGTGATCTAACGATCTGGACAGATTGTGGGATTGTAACTAGCAAGTGGCTTGATTCTACTTTTGCTCCCCGATATTCATTCCTGTCATTGATGGCTTGCAGATCCGACGGTCATGATCTTTCGATGAACCTTAATCCCACGGTCACTCACATGACCGATGTGCATTATTAGACGAACAACATGGTCGCACGGCTGTTGAGACTTCTAACTCTGATTGGATGGTTGTTGAGCTTCCTCTTTTCCTTCCAAGTTTTGATCTCTATGTTTGCTAACCCTCCTGAGCTTTTATCATAGGATTGTTGATCCTATTGTGATCAATAATAATCACGAATTTCTTCGTCTTTAAGGTGGCGTTCTTCTATTGATTCTTTTTCTTCCTGAGATTAACCTTGTTGATCTGGTTATTATGATTGTTGACGTCAATGACAACACATGAATGACAATTTGTCCAACAATATTCCCCTTTGTCATTAAGGGAAACACACCAATTTTATACACTATATCCCCCTTTGGTGATGCTTCTGTCGTCTGAAGTTACTCTCCCCTTTGGCATCAATGGAAAAGGGTTTCTTCTCCTATGATTTGTCTGTATAAATACTTTTTTTTTTTTACACCTGGTATTTCCTCCTGCAATCACACTTTTCATGTCATAACTGAATGACTCCTTCTGACGTTGATTTCTATCTCCCCCTGAATAGGTGCCAACTGGTGCATTATTTTCTTGAGAGACTTAGGTAGGAAGAAGAATTACTCCCAATTTTTTCCTGAGATATTCAAATACATCTATGCTTAAGGGTTTTGTAAAAATATATGCCACCTGTTCTTGTGTTGGAACATATTTCAATCTAATGTTCTTGTTTTCAGCCTGATCTCTTAGATAGTGGTACTTTATGGGAATGTGTTTCGATTTTGAGTCTTGGACAGGGTTCTTGGAGAGACTTATCGCACTTGTATTATCACAGTGGATAGTTGTGGGTTCTTCAAATATTATTTTGATGTCTTGTAGAGTTTGTTTCATCCATTCCTCTTGTGTGCAACATTCTTCTACTGCAATATACTCAGCTTCAGTGCTAGACAGATAAATTTAGGATTGTTTCTTGCTTATCCAAGCAACCAGTGATTCTCCCAAAAAGAATGATCCTCCACTTGTAATTTTTATGTCATCTACACTTCCTGCCCAATCAACATCTGAATAGGCTTTTAATGTGAATGAATCATTTCTAGGGTACCACAAACCAAGATCTATGGTTCCTTTCAAATATCTAAAGATTATTTTTACATCTTGAACATGGATTTCCTTTGGTGTTGCTTGGAATCCAGCAACCATCCCAACAACTTGCTTGACATCAGATCTAGAACCTGTTACATAGAGCAAACTGTCAATCATTGATCTGTAGTGTTTTGGATCTACAGCTTTTGACTCATCATCCTTGCTTAGTTTTCATCCAACTTTCATAGGTGTACTAACAGGTTTGTAATCCTCTAATTGAAATCTCTTAAGCATATCTTTAACATACTTAGCCTGATGAATAAAGACTCCTCTTTTAAACTGTATTATTTGTAATCCAAGGAAGAAATTCAGTTCCCCAAGCAAAGACATTTCAAATTCTTGTTGCATCATCCTAGCAAAGTCCTTACTCATGTTTTCATCATCACTACCAAATATAATATAATCAACATATACTTTCACAGTTATCATGTTATTGCCATCTATTTTGCAATAATGATCGTTGTCTGTTGATCCCCTTTTTAGACCTTGTTTTTGTAAGAAAGAATCTAGCCTTGCATACCACGCTCTAGGTTCTTGTTTTAGCCCATAGAATGTTTTCCTTAGTTTATAGACATAGTCCCCTTTGTTGGTTAATCGGAACCCTTCTAGTTTCTCAATATAGACTTCCTCTTCTAAATTTCCATTGAGAAATGTTGACTTGACATCCATTTGGTACACTTTAAATTTTTTGTAGCTGGAGAAAGCTAAGAAAATCCTAATTGCCTCTAATCTGGCCATAGGTCAAAATGTTTCTTCATATTCTACTCCTTCAACCTGAGCATAACCTTTACATACTAGTATGGTTGTATTCCTAATTACTTTCCCATCTTCATTCATTTTATTTTTATATACCCATTTAGTTCCAATGACATTTTTATTTTTTGGTCTTGGAACTAGTTCCCAAGTTTGATTTTTTTCAATTTGGTCCAATTCTTCATTCATAGCTTTGATCCAATTCTCATCTTTACTTGCCTCTTTGATTGATCTAGGATCAACATGTGACAACAATGCTATTTCTATTTGATACAGTAGTTGTCTTCTTGTGTGCACTCCATCATTCATATCTCCAATAATCAATTCTTTGGGATGATTCTTTTGAGTAATTCTTGATGGTGTCTTTGTATCTCTTCTTGGAAATTCTTCTCTTATCTCTCCATCTTGACTGCCTTCTTCGCTTTCACTAGTATCCATATCAGCTTCTTCCCTTTCTTTTTCATTCTCTTCTACTTCTTCTAGTTGTGTGTCGGATGTCTCATCATCATCTTCATCTTCATTTTTATGTATGGTGTCATGATTTTTTATTCTTATCATTTTTAGGTCATCCACCTTGACATATGCACTCTCAAAAATCTTATGTGATCTAAGATTGTAGCATATGTATGCTTTCTTGTTTGAATCATATCCAAGAAAAATACCTTCATCAAATCTGGCATCGAATTTTCCAAGACTCTCATCTAGTCTTTTGATGTAGCATTTACTTCCAAAAACCCTAAAGTATTTTATTGATGGATCTCTTCCAAACCATATTTCATAAGGGGTCTTATCACTATTAACCTTGAGCTGACCTCTGTTCAATATGTATATTGTTGTGCTTACAGCTTCCCTCCAATATCCATCTGACAATTTTGCTTCTTTGAGCATAGTCCTTGCAACCTCATGAACTATTCTATTCTTTCTCTCAGCAATCTCGTTTTGCTAAAGTGTTTTGGAAGCAGAGAATTGTCTTTTTATTCCATGGGTTTCATAGAAGAGATCAAACTCTTTTGACGTGAACTCACCACCATTGTCTGATCTAAGACATTTGTTTTTCGTCTCCTTTTCATTTTCAACAAGGGTTTTAAAGGCTTTGAATTTGTTGAGTGCTTATGATTTTTCTTTGAGAAAACATATCCACCCCATTCTAGTAAAGTCATCAATAAACAACATAAATTAAGACTCTCCTTGAAAACTCTTGTTCCATAGGTCAGTGTGAACAAGCTCTAAAAGTTTAGAGGTTGTGTATTATTTTTCCTTGAAACGTATTCTAGTTTGTTTCCCTAGTTGACAGTGTCTACAGATATCATTTGAGGGTTTTATGATCTTTGGCAAGTTTATTACTGCACCAAGGTTGTTGACTTTCACAAGATTGTCAAAGTTAATATGCCCCAACCTTCTATGCCATAGCCAACTTTCATCTACTGAATTTACATGACACTCCTCATTCAATTTTGCATCTAGTATATATACATTCTCAGGAGTTCTAGGAGTAGTACCAACTAATTTTCCTATGTATTCTCTCCTAATATCACATTTTTGGGAATCAAAGATGCAAAAGTGCCCCTGATCACAGGTTTGACTGACACTTAACAAACTAGGCTTCAGTTTTTCGACAAGTAGCACATTTCTGTCTTTGTCTTTTCCCAAGCTCACCGTGTCTTTCCCAAGTATGCTACTTGAAGCATTATCACCAAATGTAACTTTACCTTTTTGTTTCTTTAAGTCTAAAAACTTGTTCTTGTTACCTGTCATATGTTTTGAGCACCCATTGTCAACATACCAGAGATCCTTTTTATCTTGATATTTTAGGGCAATAAGACATTCATTCTTTGATGTTTTTTCTCTCCAAAGTTTCTTTTGCTCTCTAATAAACTTGGCTTGTTCTGAGACTTCCATTAATCTACAATTAATGGCCTTATGTCCATGGTTATGACATTTGAAGCATTGTAAATCCCCTTCTTGTAGAGGTGCAAAGGAGTTACAGTTTCTACTTTTAACTCGATTTGTTGTTTTTGTATCCTCAAGGATATAGTTCTTAACCTTCAGATTTTTCTTTCTATATGCTCTACAATTTATAGCTTTGTGTCTAAAATTAGAGCATGCAAAGCAATAACCAAGGAAAATGCGAGGATACTTGTTTTGATAAAACTTCTTTAGTATTGTCGTGTCTTCCTTCCTGATGGATGGAAGTAATCTTCTAGATTTTTTATCATTACTTATCTTCTCTTCATGTTTCTTCATGAATGTACTGAGGGGAGCATCTGCATAAGATTTTGAGTTAACATGGCTTTCTTTTTGAGAATAACCTACTCCCTTTTTATTACTTGAATCCCTTTGCGTGGTAATAATCTTATCTAATATTTTAGAGCTATTTTCAGATTTTGTTTGAATGATTTTTGCATCCAGATCCTTTTTTAGATGAACTATTTATGCCTCCATTCTTTCACAAGTTATTTGTTTTTGCTTAAGACTTTTCCAAACTTTCTTCGATCTTATTTGCTTCTGAGATTTTTTTTTCAGATTGCTCATGAGTTTTTCCATCTCATTTTCTTCTTGTTCATGCTTTTCCTTTTGCTCAACTACAAAAATTTTCAATAGTCTATATCTGGTTTTGTATTTTCTTAATTCATCCAAAGCACTGTGAAGTTCTTCCTCCATATTAACTTCTACTTCATCTTCTAACTCCTTCTCATGTTTAATTTTTTCTATCTCATTAGATTCTTCAATACCTAAGAAAATCACTTCATCATCATCAGATTCATTGTTGTCACTAGACTCTAACAAGCTGTTGTTTTCTTCTTTTGAATAGAAATTATTGTTCCCTTTGTAGAACTTTTTCTTGTAGTTGGGTTTTTCCTTCTTCTGGTATTGTTTGGTTTTATTTTCTTTATCTTCAGTGTCCTCCTTGGGATAGGGACACTTGGATGCAAAATGACCAACTTTTCCACAGTCAAAACATTTGAAAGGAAGCTTGCCTTTGTACTTCCCTGATCCTTTCTTAATTTTTCTAATGAAATTGGCTTCTTCCACATCAAATTCTTTATGATGGCAGGATTGAAGTTTTTGCTTTTGATTTATCTTTGTCTTAGATTCTTTGAAAATTGTTTCATCTTTTGTTGATTTATCATTCCCTGTTCTCATTTCATATGTTGTAAAAATTCCATGGAGCTGATCAATTGTGAGTGTGCTTAGATCAGTTCTATCTTCAATTGAAGAAATCTTTGCATCATATCTCATAGGTAATGACCTTAGTATTTTTTGCATAATGGTTTTATCTGTAACTCCTCCTACCTCTATAATTGAGTTAACCACTTTATCTACCCTATGAAAGTACTCAACAATATTTTATTCTTCTTTCATTTTCAAATTTTCAAATTGAGTTCTATAGGTCTGTAGTTTGGCTTCCTTGACTTTGTCATCTTCTTCATATACAGCCTCCAATTTGTCCCAGATTTCTTTGGCTCATTTGCAATGCATAACTTTCACACATATAGAATTAGTCAACCCTGCTAGAATTCCATTAACTGCTCTTGAGTTGTCATTACAGATTTTCTTTCCTCTAGATTCTTTGGGTGGAGTAGTTGGTGCAATGTAACCATCTACAACAGATTGACAGATATCAAAACCAAGAGCCAACATGAAATTTTTCGTTCTTATTTTCAACAGAGCAGAGCCTCCTCCATTGAACAATGGTGCTTTGTTGTTAGACATTCCCTCTTGTTGATCCATCTTTAGGATCTACCTTCAAGTTTTTTAGACTGTGCTGAAGGAACCTTCTCTGATACCAATTGAAGGATCAGATCCTGTCACTGAGAGGGGGGGGTGAATCAGTGACACAACAATTATATCAATTTTTCATTTATTAATGTAAACAAAATCTTAACACAGTATTTTTATCGTGGAACCCAATTGGGAAAACCACAAATTATTTTCTATGAACTACAAAATGTGTTTTACATGTTACATAGAAGGAAGATGTACTTCCTTTTTTATCAACACCAACTGACCAGGATGCACCCACACCCTAGTTTACCAGCACCAACTGGTAGGAGGCTACAACCCCCTATTTAGTCAGCTACAACTGACAAGGAAGCATCAACTCCCTCTGCAGGCACCAACCTGCGCTTGCACCACCCAAACACCCTTTAATGCATAGGTATTAGATTTTCTTCCTGGAATATAATTCAGCTTTTGATCTTTCGATCTGGACTGCAGAGACACTTTTATTCTCAGCACTCTTCCCTCATTATATACTCTTTAAAAGGTGTGAGTGTGACACAACTGTGTCCCTTCATTTCGACCATCGCACCTCTTCGATTAATCAATCTTAATTATTGTTTATTTATTTTTACCGTGAAGGTTTTTCATAAATTGATCACAGTCATGGATCAATTTAATCCTTTATACTCGATCTCGTATCTTTGTTATATTCACAGAGACCAGATTCTATGGAGGCACTTCCTTCAAGCCATTTCATATGACCGATCATTATAGACCCACGGGCTTATCGAATATAGCGACGTATAACAGTTTCCTTTTAAAACTCTTATATCATATGACCATCGGCGGTAACCAAATGCTAAGCCAAATGAGTGCTTGAGCGCTTTATTAAATCAATGGTTATGATTCGATCTTCTGATGGGATGAATGGATAATGAAATTTCGTCACTTTTCCCTTCGGGTCTTCGTGACTTCCAACATTCAAAACTCTCAAATACGATATCGCCAAACTGATCGAACAGTTAACGTTTTTGCAGAGACAAATCAAAGGTCATCTTTAAACCTTACACTCATCCTTTTACTGCTAAATCTGACGGCTATGACTTAATCAAGCGTTGAGATGGATGGCCA
Organism: Picea engelmannii; assembly: GCA_009831015.1. NCBI lineage: Eukaryota > Viridiplantae > Streptophyta > Pinopsida > Pinales > Pinaceae > Picea > Picea engelmannii. The sequence goes on from ML790241.1 coordinate 163,974, forward strand.
CTATTTTCTCTGGGTCTCCGGACTCCAGAGATATCAAATATCAAACTCCTTCTTACCTCCGCACGTTATTCTTTTGGAGATGAAAAATGGTTGACGCGTGTCCCTCTCTTGATCAACGGTCGAGAATACTCCTGAAGCAATATTTCAGATCGGACAACTTATGTTCGTTTCGGGACTCCGACATTCGATACTTCGGGACATGGGACAAGTGTTGGTGGTATATCTCCTGAATCAAAACTCTCAAAGTGACGTAAGTTTCTTACATCACTTTCTAACATGTCACAATATGAGTAACTGCCACGTGTCTTTTTGATTTTGTGATTTTCACGTACCAGAAATGACGATTCATCTTGACACTTGTCATTCTCTGACTATGTCACGTGTCCTTGTTGACGTGGTATGTTGATTAACAGCCCCGATCCAATGGTCCTCGTTTGTCCTCTAAATCTGACGGTCCTTATTCACTTCGTATTTTCAGGCTCCGGGTATTTCAAATATCAAACTAACGGAGCGTAAATTCCTCACATATTTAGACCCGAAGTGAAGGTTGTTCGTCAATCATGACTTAGATCGATGGCTCGATCTATTCTGTGATGCAGCTTTTGTAGATTTATCATGTCCTTCCACTTTAACATGAATCCGATGGCTGACAAGAATATGGATAGTCAAACTCTCATCCTTTTTAGCTCTCTTATCCTATCCTTCCACTCATAAGTGATCCAACGGTCGTGAGGACACTCGAAGCAGATCAACGGTCGATGATGATATCGGAGCTACAACTTGCGAGTGATTTAATTTTCCTTCAACCTGAGCATAACCTTTACATACTACTCTGGACTTAGTCCTGATTACTTGCCCATCTTTATTCATTTTATTTTTATATACCCATTTAGTTCCAATGACAATTTTATTTTTTGGTCTTGGAACTAGTTCCCAAGTTTGATTTTTTTCAATTTGGTCCAATTCTTCATTCATAGCTTTGATCGAATTCTCATCTTTACTTGCCTCTTTGATTGAGCTAGGCTCAACATGTGACAACAATGCTATTTATGTTTGATACAGTAGTTGTCTTCTTGTGTGCACTCCATGATTCATATCTCCAATAATCAGTTCTTCGGGATGATTCTTTTGAGTAATTCTTGATGGTGTCTTTGTATCTCTTCTTGGGAATTCTTCTCTTATCTCTCCATCTTGATTGTCTTCTTCACTTTAACTAGTATCCATATCATCTTCTTCCCTTTCTTTTTCATTCTCTTCTACTTCTTCTAGTTGTGTGTTGGATGTCTCGTCTTCATTTTTATGCATGGTGTCTTGATTTTTGATTCTTATCGTTTTTAGGTCATCCACCTTGACATCTTCACTCTCAACAATCTTATGTGATCTAATATTGTAGCATATGTATGATTTCTTGTTTGAATCATATCCAAGAAAAATACCTTCATCAGATCTGGCATCAAATTTTCCAAGACTCTCATCTAGTCTTTTGATGTAACATTTACTTCCAAAAACCTTGAAGTATTTTACTAATGGAGCTCTTCCAAACCATAGTTCATAAGGGGTCTTATCACTATTCACCCTGATCTGACCTATGTTCAATATGTATATTATTGTGCTTACAGCTTCCCTCCAATATCCATCTGACAATTTTTCTTCATTGAGCATAGTCTTTGCATCCTTCAGAATTGTTCTATTCTTTCTCTCAGCAATCCCATTTTTTTGAGGTCTTCTGGCAGCAGAGAATTGTCTTTTTATTCCATGGGTTTCACAGAAGAGATCAAACTCTTTTGAGGTGAATTCACCACCATTGTCTGATCTAAGACATTTGATTTTTGTCTCCTTTTCATTTTCAATAAGGGTTTTAAAGGCTTTGAATTTGTTGAGTGCTTCTGATTTTTCTTTGAGAAAACATATCCACCCCATTCTAGTAAAGTCATCAATGAACAACATAAAGTAAGACTCTCCTTGCAAACTCTTTGTCCTCATAGATCCACATAGGTCAGTGTGAACAAGCTCTAAAGGTTTATAGGTTGTGTATTCTTATGCCTTGAACCTTATTCTAGTTTGATTCCCTAGTTGATAGTGTCTATAGATATCATTTGAGGGTTTTATGATCTTTGGAAAGTTTCTTCATTTGAGGCTTAGATTTTATAGGAGAAATCCATCCACCATCCTCAGCTCAGCATAGATGGATACTAACATCCACGGACTACTTCACCAAATGGATTGAAGCAGTCCCCGCAAGGCAAGCTACCGACACATTTATCATTCAGTTTTTGGAGATCAATATCATGTCTAGGTTTAGTTGCCCTGTTAAGATCATCACGGATAATGCGGCAGTGTTCAAGTCCAAAAAGATGGAGAAATTTTGTAACAACTACAACATAACTCTGGGATATTCTACGGCTTATTACCCATAGGGTAATGGATTGGCGGAATCGTCCAACAAAATTTTAACCAGGATTATTAAAAAAACTCCTGCAAAACAACAAGAAGGATTGGCACAAGAATCTTATATACGCGCTATGGGCTCACAGAATCACCACCAAAAATTCCATCTCCACATCACCTTTCCAAATTGTATATGGCGCGGAGGCAGTTTTCCCCACCTCGTTGGGATTTCCAGTCAGGAGGTTGTTGCAAGAACAAGAAGTCGAACCAAACGATACTCAGAGGAGGATAAACCAATTGGTTCATGCGTAGCAAATGAGGGAACAGGTTTTCAACCAATCACAGCTTCACCAAGACAGAATGAAGAAGATTTTTGACAAGCACACTAAGCAGGAGGATTTCAAGGCAAATGATCTGGTGTTGAAGTGGGATGCGAGGAATGAAGAAAAATGGAAACATGGAAAGTTTGATCATCTTTGGATGGGGCCATTCAGGATTGTCGCGTATCACGGGAACAACGCATACTTGCTACAAGAGATCAATGGAGAGCTCATTGGTGGGGGGCCTTTGAATGGCAGGTTCCTTAAACATCATTTGGTTTAGTTTCAGTCCCTCGTGTCATTGTAAATAACCATTTCTTTTTATGTTTTCAAAGAAGATGTTTCGATTCAGTAGTCAGCAGAAAATTGAAGCTCGAAATGAAGGCCCTAATTTTATACTGAGTCTGGTCATAACTGAGTCAAGAAGGTATAGGGTGAGTCTTTTCCATTGTTTTAGAATCCGCAAATCAAATAACGCCCAATGGTCAGGCACCTGGTCTATTGTTCTTTGCCACCTCACCGGGAGGATAGCATCCCCATTGGAGCCAGTTGTTAGCACCGTCATTTTTCCATTTAGAGTCAGTCTTAGATGAGTCATGGTTCATGTGTTGAAGCATCTGAGGTCAGGTACTGAACAACGAATGGGTTGAAGTCAGCAAGTGGTCATTCTGGCCCTTAGAGTCGGGAAAGGGTGTCATAATTAAACATGTGCAGATTGTAAAGGTCTTTTTCCCAAAAGGTCGAGTCCTGTCAGAAAGAGGGAATTTACGTGCCAGAAGTCGAGGCAAGTTGTTAGTGTAAAGGTCATGTCTACAAGTATAACAACCATCATCACCTAATTATGAAGTCTGAAAATTCAAAAAATCATGGCACTCATATCACGTATACTCTATAGCTCTTATCATATGTACTTTGTACACTCTAAAGTGTACTCGTCACGCGAGTGTGCTGCGCAAATCTTCAGCCTGCTTCAAAACTTATCGTCACTATGGATTCAGCATCCTCTGTTATGATTCCATCCCTTGCCCATTCAATTATAAATTCTAGTCACCCTGCGTGTTTCTCTTTTATCATCTAAGTTTATGCGTTGTATGTGATTTTTCCTACAAGTCCTGAGCTTTCTCGTTGTGGGAAAGTCGATTGCCATCAACTATGTCACGAACCTGGTCAGTCAAGATTATTGTGTTTTCTCCATCTTAAGTCATGGTTCGGAGACTATTGGAGTTTTCCACAAGCTAGTCTGTCAGACGAAAGTTCCTCTCATAGTCATCCTTTCATCCTCAGAGTTTTTCCTTGTCACGCTCGAATTTTCTGTCGCACTTCCCTACTTTGACAAGCCTATCGTTATCATTATCGCAGCATCTACCTATTCCTGTGCCTAAAACCTTCATAGCACCTGGCGCTCGCACAGTAAAATCCTACAGTTATTCTTGCTTGTCGCAAAAAAAATCCACCATTGCTCCTCCAAGAGGTCCCTACGAAGGTTACCAATCTCCATTTGTCACATGAAAAGAGCGTCATCTTTCATTCTCGTACGGGGGACATTCATCGTGGGGAATAGAAACATATTTGCATCATGACAACGCCCCAAGACATGCGGAAGAAGGTGTGGGGTGGCAGAGCTATGAGGCCCGAGCCTCAAGAATTGACGTTAATCAACAAAGATCCAAATTCCAGGGCATATTTCGAATAGGTAGGATGTATGCACTATTGCGAGAAAATCCAAGGATACAATGTGAAACTGTTTTAACAGTTCTCTCTCAGATTTAATGGGTTTCGTGTGGTCATTACAGGAATCACATTCCGGGTGACGGAGAAAATTTTGTCAGTCGCCACAGAGATCCCCCCACGCAGATAAAGGTGGTATAATGGCATGCCTTTGGACATGCTATGCTATGAAGAATTCATCAAACCAAACTGCTTGAACACGAAAATCGGAGCGGGTGTTCTGAGTCGGTATCTACGGGACCCTTTTCAAAAACTCCTGAAGGTGATTAGAAAATATTTCACTTGTGAGAGAAGGTCTAAAATAATACACCCACATCACGTCATGTTTTTGATGCATTTCACAGGGAAGAGGCCTTTGAACTTACCTCTCTTCTTGCACCAAAGCCTAGGAGGGATGGCGGACAGCATCCAAGCCAAAGAAAATTAGTCGAAGAAGAACTTATCCCATATCTCATTAATCAAGTTGTTCATAGTTGAGGAATTGAGACGACTGGGCAAGGAATGGGACTCGTTTCTATTTTCAACCGACATCCTCAGGGACCCCAAAGGAGATCCCCCTCTACCCACAGGGGAAACAGCATCTTGCAATGCAGAGGCAAGAATAGAGGGGTTGCATGGAAAGGAAAGATAGTAGAAGGCTCATCACCCCAACAACCAACACCTCGAAAAAGAGGCAAGCCAAGGAAGAATAAGAAGCCCGGGGAGGCCCAATCTCCAAATGAACCGTGCACCCAATCTGTTGTTGAGAAGTTACTCATGTGCGTTATTTGGCTAGAACATATTGAGGGTTCAAGTCGGGAAGGTTGTGAAAGACGGATAAGGTCAGTCACTGAAACCATGGATGTTCGAAAGTCATCGCAATAGCTAAAGAAAGCGCATCTCTCCATTGTCGAGTTGTACCAGGAGAACAGAGAATTGAGAAAGCGGTTAGAAGAAAGGACTATCGAAACATTAGCATTGTAGAGTCGAGAAGGGAATGTGAATTGGCTCAATAAATAGCTCAGAGAAGTGCAAGACGTGATCATTCAGTTGTGCGATGAACAGAGGATGTCAGAGGAGAGAATCATGGAGCACTTCAAAGAATGTGGACCAGCCATGGAAAACGCCTGCATGGCTCTAGCTAGTGCTCAAATGAAGCTAAAGGGGAATACGGTCTTGCGAAGACAGGTAAATAATATGAAAAGGAGAAATTGGTTTCTCGGGAAAACGCTTAGAGTATCAAGATTTCATATGAGGCCAAAAACATAATTGATCCAATGGGCACCCGTGAGGGGGACATTTTTCGTGCAGATGTTGTAAACTCACCCGCCGCGGAGGATAAGTGTAGGTAAAACTCATGGTCGTTTCGAGGGAGACGTGTGGTCCCTCCACTATCGTCGCCACCTGGAAAGCATGACCGACATCCCACGGTCATCCACCATACCAACTCACCACATGCACACTACAACCAGTGATCACGCGGCAGCAACCAAAACCCGTTAATTTGGGTGGAAAAATTCTGACAGAGTGCTCAATCATTCCAGAAACAACTCAAGGGAGAAACGTTGACGCATCACCCCCTAATGATTGAATCTTACTGATGATCGAACGATCGTGATAAAGGTGTCGGTTATGACAGGATTGGGGGTTGTTGGGTTTCCTTTTTTAGTAAGCTCCATTTGAAATGTCATCTGACAAAGAATAGCCAGAACCAAAATTGTAGGAGAAGTAATTCGAGGCGTGGTAGCCCAAGGGGTGCAGATTTTTCTATGTATTGTATTTTTTCAATGTAAGCGGGGTTGGTTTGAAAAGTAGTGTAGGTAGTAGACTATTGAATGTAACTTTCGAACCCTATTGAAATATAATGCAAAGGTCTTGAGGATTTGACAAAAAGATTCTAATGGTGGTGGTCTTATGTATTCTGATCTCTTCTATGTACGTACTTCATGTTTTCTGTATATCCATGTCTTTACCCTGTTTAAATCGGAACGTTTAATAAGTCTAGAATTCATCGTGTGGTGCTTTAGACTTCATCATTTAAACTACTGTGTTTTCTTCTAAGTAATCTAGAATTCATCTTCAATGGTGCTTTGAGTTGATTTATGTACTTTTCTCTCGCCACACACAACGACATTTGAACTGAAATATCATTTCCTACTTAGCATTTATCCTCTCAAGTTTTCACTCACCAAGTCATTTATTTCTCTCGCTTTCTGGAATTTGACTCCATAGCCCAAGGTTCTGTATTTCCTTGCCAATATGACCAGAAACATTTCACAAACACAATAAACGTAGCCAACAATTCAAAGTCGTTATCTGTTAGAGACTAAGTCTTAGAGAGAGCCCTCTCCAAGTCGAAAAGGCTAGTTTTTGGTTTTAACGTTGGTCTGCAGGTTACCTCTATCATTTGTTTTCTCAACCAAACGAATTTATAGAGTGCTAACATAACCTTCTATACATTTATTCACAATATCAGTTTTCCATCAGATTAAGGATAGTAAGAGGATTGTTGAGCCAATTAAGTACCCAAATAGGAAAACAAGTCAATGCAAAAACTACCATTCAAAATTGAATCTTTGTCACTCACAATAACCTTGGGGTTTCCATGTAGCTTCTTAGTTGTTTCCATGAATGCTACAACAACTATGCTTATTTTAAAAGGATGAGAAAGAGAGAAAAAATGGGCATAATTTGTGATTTGGTCCACCACCACCATGATGACATTATTTCCTTCATACTTTCATATACTTGTGATAAAAATCCATTAATACCTCTTTCCAATGCTAACTTGGTATGGATAATGATTCTAGAAGAATTTGGTTATTGATTGTCATTTCTCCTTTTTTTGTTGGAAAACCAAAATTATACCATAAACATTTGAACATTAGTTCTAAGACCTTCCTAGATAAAAATATATTTAAAAAACAAAAAACATTCCTTATCCCATGGTAAGTTTTTAAAATTTTTGAGTATTCCCCTATAGAAGAATTGTGCAGTTCCAAAAGAACATTCTTTTGAGTTGGGAATTCTTACATAAATATAGGTGATCCTTATACCAAAGTGAATATTCTTCCACACAAATTTATCTAATGAACTTGCGTCCTAGTGTAGTTGTTGAATGAGCTTCCATGCGATTTGGCCATGTTTCCATTTTTTCCTTGCTTCTTCTACTCAATCAACTTGTAGAATAGAAATAACACAAATCAAGGCCTCAATGTCTTCTTATTTCCTTAAAAATGCATCTGTCGCCACATTTTCTTTCCCCTTTTGTAGATAATTTCAAATTCATAACCTATGATATTTATAACCCATTTTTGTTTCTCACCTAAAGATAATCATTGTTCCAAGAAGTACTTCAGACTATCATGGATTTTTTTCACCCTGAAGTGTCTCCCCATTAGGTAAGGGTGCCATTGCTTAACTGTGCAATATGTCCAAAATTCCCTTCTCATAAATGGGTTTGAGTAAGTTATTGCATATAACTTGGTGGCTCTCAAAGGAAATGGGCCTTCCTTCTTGCATTAAATGTGCACTAATTCCATTCTCTAAGGCATCACACTCCATAATAAAGGTTTTTGTGAAGTCGGGGATGGCTAGGATAGGAGTTCTACACATAGGCTCCATGAGCTTTTCAAAATATTGCATTGCTCCTTGAGTTTAAGAAAATGCATCTTTTTTCAATAATGATATTAGAGGTTCTACTAATTGACCATAGTTCTTCACAAACTAGTGGTAATAGCCTATCAATCCATGTAAGAAATCAACTGATTAACTCAAAAATTCCATCTAATCTCCATCTCCTAATTAAATATCAAATTATTTAAACAGAAGATGATGCATACCTAAGACAAATGGTTAATTTGAATTGAACTTATAGAAAATCTCCAAGGAGCCTAGATGAGAAGTATAAGTAGTATCTCCATAATGGAAACAAAGAGTTAGGGGGGAATCTCCTCCCAACATACTCCTCAACCTAAAGTTGAGAGCACGCGATCCCTCATCCTAAAGTTGAGAGCGCTTGAACCCTCAACCAATAAAGTTATGTCCCTTTCCTTTCCCCTCTCAGGTCTCACCAAACCAAGTTGCAATTCCCCCTTAGCATAGCTAGGATATCATCACCACTTTCCTCCTCTCTCTCACACTTCCCAAAGACCAACAAACAACACCCAAATATACCAACTAGTTCTCTTCACCCCCTTTTCAGTCCCTTTAAAACCTTGCTCTTCCTCTTCACACATATGAATTTTCATCCATCTCCCTTATATTGGTTAATTAAATATTAATTAATTAGTGTTCATTTAATTTCATTTTTGCATTTACAATATCGTCTTTTCCTATTTATAATACTACATTCTTCTAGTGTGCACATTATAATAAGTATACCCATGTATATCTAGGGAAAATATATGCATTACCAAAGATGGGTATTACATATAGCCCCCCTTCATGAAACTTTGTCCCAAAGTCCTTTTGTATTTTACTTGTTTATATGCAAGATGTTATGTGGTATGCACAACCATAACAAAATATGCACCTAGATAACTAGTACTATTATGCAAGTTAGAGAGTTGTGTGTGTGGTCATCATGAATAAATCTCACACTTGCACTATTAAAAAAGGCAATGCCCTAATATAATTATATGCTCTTGCTTAACATTCTTGAATGCCTAATATGGAATAAGCACATACACATAAAGGTGGGGTATTAACTTCATACTAGAGTTAATTTACTCAAAAGTTAAGGGAATTCCCAAAGCATAACCTTTGTGTCCTCCCAAGTAGAAAATTCTAGATATACATAACTATGCATTAAATTAAGAAAATCATAGCGTTTTACTTCCTTCCTCATGCATCCTCCTTCTAACCTACCATCTGATCAACCTCCAAATCACCCCTAGTTCTCTAGATAGTCACATTTTCCATGGCATGGGCACCCTCCTATAACTAGTATAAGGGTTACCCATCATGGTGTGATAACAACAAACATCAAAATTATCATCGCAACTCTTGAGAAGTGAGATTATAACCCTCACCATCTCCTTGAATTCCAACATTATGTTCTATGGCCACAAGCTAAACCGCCCCATTTGGCCTTAGCTAAGCTCCATAACCCCAAGGCCTCATTTAGATCGTACCAAGCATCTATTCATGTATGTTAACTCATGTACCCCGAGCATCTTGAAAGGATGTCCCAAACTTCCATCTAGAACTCTAATCTAGCAATCAACCCCAAACATCAAGAGTCCAACATCACATTTCCACCAATGAGTATAGCCCCCACCATCTTCATATAGTTCCAGTATCCCCACAAGTAAAAGAATTGTTGGGATAGTTTTATTGGTTGAGTTTGAACCCAACCCATAAGGAGTTACTTGTAGAGATTTTTCCTTTATGTATATGGGCTCCCATGAGATCATTGCATGAACCATCTCTCCATGCCCATGGGTGAATTCCCTATCAAGCTTCGAATCAGAATGAAAATCAAAACAGTAATCAACATTTATAAATAACAATGAACCACATGCTAACTATTGCAATCCATCATATATTAACTATTCCACATATTAACTATATAACTATATATTACTATACCAAATTATCTATATTGTATATAAACTAGTTGAACATATTATAACTATAGATATAACTTATAGAAATATATTATTATAACTTATATGTATATTTATGTATTAATTTAATAATATCTAATATTATAATCTAAGTACATTTGTTTATGTATTTAAGCACAATTAATTATGTGTTTTCTCTTTGCATGTCATAGGTAAAAACCTGAAAAGGGTGGGGTAAATATGTCATTAATGTCCAATTTCTTAATGTGCCACGTCAAACAAGCTAAGGGTATCATCATCAACATACATCAATTTGGTGATGTTGAATTATATGATGCAAGTACAACATTGATTGAAGATGAAATGTACAAAACTTAACCACTTGATCCAATAATATTGATAAGTGGTATTAGAAAAATTAATTTGGATCAAATAATATAAATATTTGAGAATTATAACAATATATATATTTAGTCATGGTCATCATTAAGCTAGGAAAAATGTGGGCTAGTAGTTGCAAGTCATGATGTGAATAATTGTACTATACATGTTATTGGGTGTAGTGTTGTGAAGCATGGTGACACATCTATGCATACTACAAAAATGAATTTCACATGAAAATCCTAATTAATATGATAAAGTATGTTAAAACGACTACACTACTAGAACTCAATTACATATAAATAATATAAATTACTCATTTATATTCACGTAGTTTTTGACTAGTTGTATATGCTTATCCCTAATCTATATTAGTAGTTTATGTTAGTAATTTATACCTACGTCACTTAAAATACATAACCTAGTATTTACCTTATAAAAAATGCCACAGCTAACTTTTTTGTCGTGTATTCACAAATTAATCATTTTGTACTTGTGTTGTCTACCTCACTACTAAATTCTTTTACCGAGTGTAATGATTTCCCTACAATTCTATCTAATCATCATTTCAAAATAGTGAAAAAATGTATTTAATGTAACCTTTATCCATTGTACAACCATTGAAATCAATGCACTATACTAAGAGCAATATGGCAAACAATTGAGTCAAAACTTATAGAATTTATCAATATTGAAATCTATGAAACATGATAATGAAATCAATATAGTGAACAACTTATTTTATGATAATACAAAAATCAATTTCAGATTTAAATCACTAAGAAATATAGAATACAAATATTATCAAAATTCAAATCCCCAATCCCAAGTTCTTTTATTTTGTATTATTTTAGTCTCCTGATCACAATTTGAAACCATCTAATTGATTAGTTATTCCCTACCTTACTACTAAATTTCTTTATTGTGCATAAAGATTTCTCTACAATTTTATATAATCTATTATTTCAAAATAATGAGAAAATGTTTCTCATATAACCTTTCTCCACCAGAAAAACACAGTGAAATCAATGTAATAAATAAAAAATCAAATTTACCATTATACAAACACAAAAATCAATACATTTTACAAACAACAAAATCATATCAATGCAATATAATAAGAGAAATACATAAAATAACTTAGTCAGAAATTATTAACTTTACAAAAATTGAAATCTATGCAATGTAAGAAGGAAAATACTGTAATAGTTTTCTAAATTGCTATCAATTAAAAATATAATATAACTTAATTATTTTAACATAAACAAAATCAAATCAATGCAATATAATAAGAGAAATACATAAAATAACTTAGTCAGAAATTATTAACTTTACAAAAATTGAAATCTATGCAATGTAAGAAGGAAAATACTGTAATAGTTTTCTAAATTGCTATCAATTAAAAATATAATATAACTTAATTATTTTAACATAAAATTCAATTGCTATTAGTAAAAGTGGGTAAAGGTCAAGTAGTTTTCTAAATTGCTAACAATTAAAAATATAATATAACTTAATTATTTTAACATAAAATTCAATTGTTATTAGTAAAACTAGGTAAAGGTCGAGTAATAGTAAAAGTGGGTAAAGGTCAAGTAATAAGTAATGTAGGAATCGAGGGTATTCCATTCAATTTGAAATGAGAATATGAAATAAAAGGAAACTCTCAATATTTGTAATATTAATTTTAAAATTTTAAAATAAAAGGAAACTCTCAAATTTTGAGATATTAATTTTAAAAATTAGTAAAACTTAATCATATAGTGTATTGATGTTTTATTTGTGTAATTGAAAGTATTTTGTATCTTTATTGTTTAACGAGATAAGTTGAGCTTTATGATTCCTCATCCCAAATGTTAAATGGTTGTTAGAAAACTTTGATCCTAATTGTATAACCTTTGGTTGAAGTCAAATATGCAAGTTCGTTTTTCAAACTCAAATTGGTCTCCAAGCAAGATGTGTTGATGATTACAGTTGTGTGAGACATCCTTCATGACATACATTGAGTGTGTCGGCCTGTGAGAGAGCCCATGAGATGGGTGTGCCCATGAGATGGGTGTGTCGTTCCTCTCTGCGACTGAGATGGAACGTTGTGTGCCCTTGTGTGGGGAAGATTCCCATGAGATGGGTGTGTCGATTGAGATGAAATGATGTGTACGCCTGTGAGGGGTGAAGGTTCCCATGTGATCGGTGTATTGTTATCCTCTGTGTAGAGAGTTCAGACAATGTGGTACTCTAGATGATTCTCCTGTGAGACTCAGTGAGATAGATATATGTTGAGTAGGAAGTCCATGTAGTTGAGTCCATGTGGCTGAGCACAGATGGACGTGATCCTAGTGGTTGAGCACTACTAAGTGTCTGTCTTGTCGATGATTCTTCTGTGAGACTCAGTGAGATAGAGATTTGTTCAATTAGATGTCCTTGTGGTTGAGCATAGGTGGGCGTTCCCCTAGTGTCTTAGCACTAGTGGGTGTGTGAGATCCATTGTTATATTGTCTAAGAGTTAGATTTAGCTGTAACCCTAATTGTGATGTAAAGGGTAGAGGTCGGCCCCACAATAAAGTGAAAGATAATTAATGTAAAAGATAATTAATATGGTAATTATTAATTATATTATGAGTTATTGAGGTCGGCCTTGTTGTGAAAATATACACCACTTTTGATGTGTCCAGTCTAGTATAAATAAAGGTGATTTCCCCATTGAGGAAACACAACACACATGTGATTTTGGAAATTTCAACAAGTGCAAGTTCTAGGGATAAAGTGTGCACCTCTCTTGGGCACTATCCTTCTTGGTTTTGGAGATCACCCTTTTGTGTGATAGGTATATGGTGTGGGAGGTATTTCTCTTGAGAATATAGCAAAGGATTGGTTGGGTTTTCTTCCCTTGTTAAGAAGGGTTTCCTAGGATATTTCTTGTGTTCTTGTGCATGGTATTTCTTCTTGTGATCTTGGTTATTGCAATAATTGTTAATGGTGTAGCTGCATTTGTCTATGGTTCAAGTAAATGATAAAATTGAAATAAACCTCATGCTTGAGCCTAGCATAGTAAAAATTCAACATGGTTTCAGAGCTTAGTTCTTGAAGAACCCATTGCATAAGAATCTACCAATCATCCTCTCACTTTTGTAGAACTGTACGGCCCTCCTACAGTTTCTAGAAAATCTGTGTGACCCTCTTCTTTCGGGTGTTTTAGAACTTTAGACTTGGACGTTGGGGATGAAAATTGGATAGGAGTGTATGGCCTCCTTTAGCGCACCTCTAGAAACTCTCAAAGTGAAATTCTGAGAATTTTGGATTTTTGGCCCTAGGGTTTCACAATTTTCTGTAGAAATTTCAGAATTAGGGTTTATGCAGCTCATTGAAAGAGCTTCTCATCTCACCAGTGTTATTCTAACTTTCAAGGATTATTGTTGGTAGTCATAAGCTCAACAAAACCTAAGGTTGCTAGCCTAGCCTAGCCGTTAGGTTTTCTAGCCTAGTTGGCAAGGGTTTGTGAAGAATCTAAAATATGATGAACAGAACTATGATGGAAGATAAGCTTGATGGATCAAGCAAATACAGTTCCTAGAAGCCAAGACTTCAGAGAGATGAAGACATCAAATAAGAAGCCTTCTTATTCATTTCAGCACTCTCATGTACGGTTCCTACTAATGATGATACTTGATTAATTGACAGTGGTGCCTCTAGGCACATGACTGGTTTTAGAGATCACCTGACTAATCTTGTTGAGAAAGAGACCAATCTACATGGTGTCCTTGGATACGATGCCATATATAATGTGAAAGGGGTTTGAACTTCTACCTTCCAACTAGATTCTGACATGCATCTTCAGTTAAGTGAAGTACTATATGTACCTGGGATGAAGAGGAACCTTGTCTCCATTTCTTCCTTAGAAGACAAAGGCTACAAGGTTACCTTTTCTAAAGGAAACTTTCTTGCATGGCACAAGGACTCACATATAAATTATACCAGAGTAATTGGTGTTCGAGAAATAAGCTTATATAGATTGACCATCAAACTAGTCTGGGCTATGTTACATGATACTATAAGCTTGAGTAAGCTATGGCATAGGAGACTTGCTCACATTCATTATAGATCTCTTCCAGCTCTAGGGAAAATGGTAACAAGCCTTCTAGAGATACAGATTCAGCATAAAGGTGTTTGCAGAGGTTGTTCCCTTGGAAATAATTTCAAAGGGTCCTTCTTGAGCAGTGACAATAGATCTAAGGAAATCTTGGACTTTATACATTCAGATGTATGTGGGCCAATGACCGTTTCCTCCCTGAATGGATATTTGTACTATGTACTCTCCATAGATGACCACTCTTGGAAAACTTGGATTTACTTCCTAAAGACCAAGGATGGAGTCCTTGAAAATTTTCAAGAATTCAAGTCTTAGGTTGAGAACCTGGCCGAGAGAAAGATCAAGGTATTAAGATCAAATAATGGAGGAGAATACACCTGCAAGGATTTCATCAATTTCTGTATTGAAGCAGGGATCAAGAGGGAGTACGCAGTTCCTTACAACCCTCAGCAAAATGGGGTTTTTGAGAGGAATAACAAAACCATCATCGAGGCAACCAAAGTTATGATACATGACCAGAGCCTACCTATGACTATGTGGGCAGAAGCATGCATGATAGCAGTATATGTTCAGAACAGGAGTCCTCACTATATATTGAAGAACATGACTCCTGAAGAAGCCTTCACTGGAGTGAAGCCTGATATTGGACACTTCAGGATATTTGGGTGCCCAATACACTTTCATGTACTCAAAGAGAAGAGATCCAAGCTAGACCCTTCAGGGAGAAAGGGTACATTTGTGGCATATAGTGAATCTTCGAAGGCATGTCGGATCTACATCCCTGGTCAGAGATAGATTGAGGTAAGCAAAGATGTTATCTTTGAAGAAGAGATAGCCTTTCAAAGATCCAGAGAATCTCAGATGGATATTGACAGTGAGACAGTACCTTCTCCCCCTTCATCAGTTTAGAGGGAGACAACAATTATTCTAGGTGATCCAGTTGTTTCAGTTGATCCAATCGCTCTATTTGATATCCCCATAGATATTGCAGTAGGGAATAAGAGGCATGCATGGGCTCAACAAACTCTGCAGGAGGCAGAGGGACATGTAGCCCCTCAAGGCACATCCCAAGAGAGAAAAAGACCAAAGAGATTTTCGAGCTACTTTTCAGCCATGAGCCACATCATTGATTCTGAGCCTTCTTGTCATGGAGAAGCGACAGGTGAGCAGGTATGGTAATATGCCATGATAAAAGAATATCAATTCATCTTGAAGAATGATGTCTAGGATATTGTTCTGAGACTAGAAGGGAAGTATGTAGTGACTTCCAAGTGGATCTATAAGATCAAACATGCAGCTAATGGAAGTGTTGAGAAACAAAAAGTGAGATTTGTAGACAGAGGATTCTCACAAGTAGAGGGAGTTGACTATGATGAGACATTTTCTCTAGTATCCCGATACACTTCCATCCGTGCTATCATTGCACTAGCTGCAACCATGGGTTGGAAACTACATCATATTGATGTAAAGACAACTTTTCTCAATGGTGAGATTGAGGAAGAAGTTTGTATCAAACAGCCAAAAGGATTTGTGATACACGATGAGAAATCTCATGTGTGGAGGTTGAAGAAAATCCTATATGGACTAAAGCAAGTACCTCGTGATTGGTATGATAAAATGGATGGATTCTTGATGAGTTTAGGCTTCAGCAAGAGTGTTGTTGATCCAAACCTGTATTATCATATTTTTGGTAATGAGTGACTAATATCGGTCCTGTGTGTGGATGACTTATTCCTCACTGATTCAGAAAGACTTATTGTTTAATGCAAGCAAGCATTGACTTATGAATTCAAGATGAAGGATCTAGGTATGATGCACTACTTCTTGGGATTATAAGTATGGAAAAGGACTGATGATATTTTCCTAAGTCAAGGAAAATATATAGTGGAGATATTGAATAAGTTCGATATGACAAAGTGAAAATCCATGCCTACACCGATGGTGATGGATTTGAAGAAAATAAATGATGTTGATTCAGACGAGATTGATCCAAATTTATATAGACAGTTGATTGGATCATTGATGTATCTGGTTAACACCGAACCCGATATATTCTATGCAGTGAATGTACTTAGTCATTTCATGATTCAGTTGAGATAGACTCATTGGATAAAAACGAACAATGTATTGAGATATCTACGAGGCACTATTGGATATGATCTGAGATGTGCCTCCAGTGTAGACTTGATTTTGCAGGGATATGTCGATGTAGATTGGGCAGGGAGTGCAGTGGAATGGAAGAGTACATCCAGTGGTTGTTTTACCTTGGGGTCTACAATGGTTTCCTGGTGCAACAAGAAACATAGCTCTATGGCCTTGAGTATCGTAGAAGAAGACTATATAGCATTGAGTGTGGCAGTCCGTGAAGTAGTGTGGCAGTCCGCAAAGTAGTGTAGCTTCGAAATCTCCTGACAGATTTATTTGATCATGTGATGGATCCTACCATTAATCATTGTGATAACCAAAGTTGTGTGAAGCTCTCTGAGAACCCTGTGTTTTGCGATAGATCAAAACACATTGAGATAAAATATCATTATATCAGAGAAATGGTGCAAAGGAAACCAGTACACGTGCAGTACCTTCCTACACATGAGTAGATTGCATATATCTTCACCAAACCGCTTGTCTAGACGAAGTTCAAGTACTTCCGTGAGAGACTTGGCCTGGTGGAGAATGCCTCCCTAGATGAGAGGGGGTGTTGATGATTACAATTGCATGAGACATCCTCCAGGACACAGACTGAGTGAGTTGGCCTGTGAGAGAGCCCATGAGTTGGGTGTGCCCATGAGTTGGTTGTGCCCATGAGATGGGTGTGTCGTTCCTCTCTGAGACTGATATTGAACGATGTGTGCCCCTGTGTGGGGAGGATTTCCATGAGATGGGTGTGTTGTTTGAGATGAAATGATGTGTACCCTTGTGAGGGGAGAAGGTGCCCATGTGATGGGTGTATTGTTCTCCTCTGTGTAGAGAGTTGAGACAATGTGGTACTCCAGATGATTCTCTTGTGAGACTCAGTGAGATAGGGATCTATTGAGTAGGACATCCTTGTGGCTGAGCATAGGTGGACTTGATCCTAGTGGTTGAGCACTAGTGAGTGAGTGTCCAGATGATTCTCATGTGAGACTCAGTGAGATAGAGATCTTTTGAGTTGGGTGTCCCTGTGGTTGAGCACATGTGGATGTTCCCCTAGTGGTTGAGCACTAGTGGGTGTGTGATATCCATTGCTATATTTTTTGAGAGATAGATTTACATGTAACCCTAATTGTGATGTAAAGGGTACAGTTCGGCCCCACCATAAAGTGAAAGATAATTAATATGGTAATTATTAATTATATTCTGAGTTATTGAGGTCGGCCATGTTGTGCCAATAGACACCACTTTTGATGTGTCCAGTCTAGTATAAATAAAGGTGATTTCCCCATTGAGGAAACATAACACACATGTGATTTTGGAAATTTCAGCAAGTACAAGTTCTAGGGCTGAAGTGTGCACCTCTCTTGGGCACTAGCATTCTTGGTTTTGGAGAGCACCCTTTTGTGTGCTAGGTCTATGGTGTGGGAGGTCTTTCTCTTGAGAATATAGCAAAGGATTGGTTGGGTTTTCTTCCCTTGTTGAGAAGGGTTTCCCAGGATAATTCTTGTGTTCTTATGCATGGTATTTCTTCTTGTGATCTTGGTTATTGCAACAATTGTTAATGGTGTAACTGTATTTATCTATGATTCAAGTAAATGCTAAAATTGAAATAAACTTCATGCTTGAGCCTAGCATAGTGAAAATTCAACAAGATGGTGGATTACACAATGAATACAATGATAGGTATTAAATACATTAATATTTACTATTTCTAGTTGGAAAGTTGTGCCATGTGTCTAGTTTGTACTTACAACATAGCTACAATTATTCTTTTAGATGTGTTGAGTATACACTTCAACATGTATTTAATATTGTGGAACATGTTTGGTTTTTAGTTTGGACTTTACAACATAACTACAATTCTTCCTTTATATGTGTTGAGTATACACTTGAACATGTATTTAATATTGTGGGACATGATTGGTTTTTAGCTTTACACATCATTGGGATGTTTTAGGGTAACTTCTATATAGAGAGATATGAGTTTGGTATGGTAAGTGTGGTGTTTTTTTTGTTGGATGGTATTTAAGCTGATCTTGTGAAAGAAAAACATTATTCCACCCAATTGAATATGGTATAGTTGTGAATATCTCTTTTCATGTAAAAAATAATATTTTCATGGTTATTTGTCCTTCTTTTATTTTAATCATTTCTAAGTAAAAGTATCTAAGAAAAAAAATCAAACTCACATATTTGGTTCATGATCTTATGAGAAGATAACAATTACTTTTGACTAAATGGTTGCAAACAATGAACTTTACAATGTATTTAAGTGGTTAAATATAATTCATAAAGGTTTAAAATTTTCCCTTGTGGTTTGAGTTTTTTTTTTTTTAGGAATTTCCATTATAGAAACATCATATAATTTCAGTTTTACGAAAAATCTATAAATTTTTTATAGCTTTCTGAGATTCTCATCTAAACCTCTCAAGATGCTTGGTATGGTTCATAATGTAAATTGACCATTGGATTGTAACAACTATCTTGATGAAAGGGTTGGTATTATTGGATATCGTGTTCATAACAGTTAGATTTAATTGAATAAGTGAGTTTAAATTTACTATTTGTAGATGGTTAAATAAGGAAGATCATGGATGAAACCAAATTTGATATTAAGCATTTGAAAGGTAAGGTAATCAATTAATTTTATTTGAAATGGACATTCTTCTCCTCTATTATTTATTATGTGCCTCTCTCTCAAGCAATGTGATGGAGTTGGTTGTTGTGGATGTGTTTAATATCTATGTGTATTTTGTTTGTGGTGTGTGTTTGTGAATGCATGTATCCTTCTAAGTGTTATTATGTGATGGATGTATTCAATGTGTTATATCTAGTGTTACATTGAGTGCGTATGTGAATTGTGAAAGGAAGAGAGAGAGGAGAAAACCATAGTAGTAGAAGAAAAATATTTAAATGTTCATGGAATGTGCATGGACTCATGTTCGATGGACCTAACTATGGATATTAAGGGATTTATTTAATTGTTTACATCCTCTTCCCCGTAGTATTACTACTTGTGGTTCCATTGTTACATACCTAAATTAAAGAGCATGTGTATATTATATGGCCTCATCTCCTTCTGCATGAACTCCCCATAGCCATCTAGGGATTATTTATATCTCATTGTTCTTCTACCTTTTAATCCTTTATGAGGCAACTTCTCTTCTAGTGTGCCAGTATTTTCAACGCTAAATAAATATTCACTTACCCTGTAAAAATCACTTATATTTTGTCATGTGATATGTTTATAATGGAATTCTTGCTTCTTAGACTTTCCTCTCACACCTAAAATGACATTACTCAACATTACACATCAAACATTAGAAATGTATGTTACACATCTCCATCATATTATAGTGAGGAATACTTAATGTTTTTTCTCTATCTTCTTCATAGAAATATGTTAGTTTAAACTTCAAATAATTCTTCAAGCTCCATAAATCTAATTATCCTAAATCAACATATACCACATGAATATTATAAACATGATACATTTACCTCATCTAAATTGTAAAAAACACCTCTCAATACCAAAAAAATACTTTATAAACTAACTTGAAAACTAAAACTAACACAACAAAAACACTTTATAAACTAACTTAAAAACTAAAACTAACACAACAAAAACACTTTATAAACTAACTTGAAAACTAAAACTAACACACAGAATGTTTATTATAAAAAATTAAAAAACAAAAAAATTTCAAAAAAATTCTTACATGTGGAGCATTGAGAATTTGTGATTATAAACCTCTGGCATTTCTACTATTTTGAAAACCTCTTGCGGGTAGCACAGGTGATATGTGCTTGCTTGGGGTTTAGTCTCCATCCAACCATGTTCAAATTTCATTATTTTACCACAGCGAAAAAGGGCCACAGCGAATGCAAGAAAAAGTAAAACCTGTAAAGCTGCAAAGCGGACGAGGCTAATCATGGAATATCCAGGTCGAGGGAAAGATGACCAAAAGATATATTGGTCAACCTCAGCAAGTGTAAGAGCAAATCAACCATTTCTTGTTTCCTCTGTCCATAGGAGTTCACAGCCTGGGACTCCTGAACGTGTTTCTTTCAGTTTCGACATTGATCAGCAGGTGAATTTTCAATTTTTTTTTTTTCTTCTCGTTTCTGTGAAAGAGGTGGGTTGGGATCTGCAAGCTATAGATTGGTTGGAATTTATTTTTATTAGTTCTATTTTTAATGTATTATACAGTTTGAGTGGGTTTAATGATTAAGAATATGTGTTTTCTCCTAAAAAAAATCATAAGTTCAAATTTAAAAGAGATAAGACATATATATCTCGGTAAACTTTACCAGTCAAATCCCTGAACATTATTATTATAATATGAATCTACCTTAAAATCTCAAAGCAATATGAGATTGAAGAGTTTTATAGTTTGAGTAACTGTTTTACAAAACCAGAAGATAAGAAACCAGAAGATAGGAGTATTATACTATTCTTAAGAAAAAAAATGAAGAGGTTGCATTGTCTTTCTGCTTTTGCATTTTGCACTGTTTGAATCTACCATGATTGACATATACTCAATGCATATGCATCTCGTCTCGCAGAAGTTCCTTGAACAGTTTTTATATATATTATATATATATACTCTTTTTTTCAGGCTATCAAGATAGAGGAGATTTCTTGCAAACTAAACATAAATCCCCAAGTTCGATCTCCAGATATAATGTCACTCCCTTCTCACTTGTTAGAAAAAACTAATGGGATGCAAGAGAGTTTTGGAGCGAGTCCTGCTATATGTAATGGTTCTGCAGCTTCTGAAATCATCCATGGCGATCAAATAATGGAGGCAGACCCTATGCCATTGAACTGCATTGAGAATGAATCGGCATGTATTCCAGCCCCATTGTCATCAACAGAACTTGTAACCGCCAAACGGTTGGGTTGTTGCCCATTCTGCTCAGATACTCTCAACTGTTACACAACTTCTACAAGGAAAAAGAAACCCAGTCTTTTTAAAAAACTTGTCTCCTGCTTCGATCCATTTCCAACTCCAGATTTAGTTGCTGCTGGCCCTTGCCAGAGTAGACCCCGGTGTAAGAAATCTTGAATTAGGTATTGGGCTTTCTTAAATCATTTGATATTAAAAATTTACAAATACTGCCGAGCATTACCGAACGTGTAACGAGAAAACTAGTTTAGATTTCTCTGTATCTAATTGTTGGGGATGTAAACTAATTCTTTGAACCATATCAATGCAGAAGGCAGTCTTATAACGAGGGGGCTCCTGTCTGTCAATTCAATTCAAGTTTCCAGCACTCATGGGATGCTTGACAAATCAGATTTTTTTTCGAATTGAGGTTGATCATTGTTACATCGAAAGGTTTATATTTATTGGAGATGGGCACAATTAATCACCTTTTAATATAAAATTTTAATTTGATGGCTAACCATTGAAGATGCTGGCATATTCTTAGTGATCCTCTCAAATCAATGAATGAAATTTAATATTGATAACTTCCTTGCATTTATAAATGCTTATGTTTACTTGTTTACTTTTTCACATTTACTTATATGCTCTAACAAGTAATTGCCAAGTTTACCTAATTAACCACCTATCAGCTTTCATCAGTAACAACTCAAGTGCCTGTGCTAGTTAATGTAAATCTGTAATACAAATCTGTAATACAGAGATTTCACGTCGTTTTAACTTGTATTTAACGATTGATTCACCGAATTTAAATCCATCCGATTGATATCTTTATGGCATTTTCCAAACGTAATATATGAGCATTTTATTTTCTTCAAATGGGAATAGCCTTCTGATCAGAGATTCCATGAATGTGTATGGTCAGAATTTCAGGAAAAGCTGTGCAATTTTTCCCATTGAATCACCAGGTCCGTATCTACATGCAATAGTATTGATTTTCAGTAAAACTCGAGTACACATAATTTAAGGTAGACCTAATGGAATTTGGAATGCTCGTGTAAAACAAGAGCAGCAAAGCTGCATAATACTGCCTCCTAAGATTTTATAACCGGAATTTTGTTATTCTTCACAGGTCCAAATTTTTGTATGTACAAAAATAAATTTTCTTGATGCCTACGAGTCAAAGCTACCGGAAACCGAAAGCTTGTACTTGTCCAAGGCTGCCAGTTACTGGACGTCAGAAAATCTATTTTGGGAGTGCGTACTTGTCAAGTCTGGTTGGTGGTGGTCACCTTTGAAAATACACACCCATAACAAATAATTAGCTTATAAACATTTATTTAATGGCCATGGACTGCTGGGAAGAGTCTAATCAATTCATTTGAAATCTCGAACCAGGTGAAGGTTTCAATAACACTTCAAAATTATTAACCAATAAAAAATTAAAAAACTACAAAATTTCATATATCAAAAAATAAAAAATTATGTTTCTTATGTTTAACTTTAAGTTTTTAAGAAATATGTTTTAAATCAAAGTAAATTAATACATGATCAAAGTCGATCGATCGCTATATACTGCCGGAGGCACTATAATAAGTATATACTAAGTATCTTGATAAGACGTAAAGGAATGCCCTTAGATGGTTAATGAAAGGAGCAAATTCTTGAAGTGCCTTGAATTTAGTGGATTATAGATATTGGATAATCTCTAGAAAAATATAAGATGTAGCTAATGATTCATATTCTATAGAAAAAATAATATAAGATGTAGCTCATGATTCATATTCTATAGGAAGTATGGAAAATAAAAGTGTTTATAATTTTTTTAATAATTCATAATTATTAGATAATATGTTGGATAAAATTTGTCAATTTGGTCTAGTAAGAGTGGTTGTGGGTTGTAGTGTTATCCTTCACACTTCGGTTTTGTTCCTTGGTGTAGTTATATAGTCTTAAAAGGAGAACTATATAGTCCTAGACCCGTAAAGATAAACCATTACATATCACCAAAATTACATTCACTTCTAAAAATTGTACATTAGTTAAGAATTCCTCCAACACATTGATGTTCACATCTAAATGTAAGGCTTCTTTAGAAAGAGAGTCAACAAGAGTATTTAGTTCTTAGAACACATGCTTGAAGCTAATCGACTGTACCTGGTCAACGATGCCTTTTAATTGATGCACAATCTATAACAGGCCCTGGTTTTGTATTTGGATTATATTGTTCATCCAGTTGATTGACAACTTTGAATCACCAAAGTTGTATTTGGATTCTATTGTTCATCCAGTTGATTGACAACTTTGAATCACCAAAGACATGTAAGCAAGTAATAGCCCTCCCAACAACAAACTTTGAAAGAGTAAATATAGCTTTAAAGTCACCTTCATTATTGGATGCTTGACCGGGATTAGCTTTTCCAGTAAAATAGTGATTGTCTCAAAGGTAAAGAACAAACCCCAAATTACACGTGTGTTCCAAACTTTGGAAAGCACCATCGAAGAAGCCCCAAGAAATCTCCTTGTTGATATTTACATCTTCAATCAAAAGGGTTGCTTGATTCTTGTAACTGGTTTATAAATAAAAAAATAGCATCAAAACTTGCTACGAGACTTTAAAAGATTGATTATGCATGTCCTCTAAGATATTAGTGTTATGGCCCAACCACACCCCCCAAGCGATGAAGATAGCGAGGAATTTGAAGTCCTTTAAACTTCTATTGGTAAAGAAACCTCAGAAGCATTCTTCCATAGACCCACTTTCCCATAGGTGCTCCAAAGCTAATTGAGATTTTATCTTATGCCAAATCTGTTTCACAAAGGGACATTCTAAGAAAAAATGTGCATTGGAATCTTCATTCCTTTGACAAAGAAGACATATACCTGGCCCAGATTCGCTCCTTAATTGTAATATGTCCCAAGTCAGGACTCTTCCCTTCAGCACTAGCCAAAAAAATATTATTCCCTTAAGAGGCGCATTTAACTTCCAAAGCTTTTTATACCACCAGACTCCTACTAGTGCATCAGTATTCTTTAGATCTAGGTATCCCAACTTCCCCGAATACTAACCTCCCAAAGATTTATATGACCACACTAAGTCATCTTCCAAGTTCCTTAGTCTAATATGAGCTTTATGAAGTTCTGGAATAAAAAGATGTTAGTGTGATGCCACTCGCCCGCAATACCAAGATCATGTGCTTGTAGCCACTCGTGTTTCCAAACAATTGTTCTAGGAAAATCCCCAATCATATTAAGAGTGCATCGACCCACTTCTTGTAGGTGTACCATGAGTGCTTCAAGGAGGAAGATATTTTCCCCACACCCAACAATCACATCCAAACCAGTCCTTACCTGGTAACCTGAGCCAACCTACTAAGCCAAATACTCACCAACTACTAGAAATGCCTAGGTTATGGCCTTCCAATATTATGCACACTCATCCTCCTACTTTGAATCCAGTCCATAATAGAACCAGGGGAAATATACTTAATCCTCCTCCACATGCTGTCACTAATCAAAAAAACCCTTAGTGATTTGGCAGCCAAAGCCTTACCAAAGAAAAACAAAAAAAAACAATCCCCAACTACCCTGGCTCTTGGGAAAGGATAGCAATATCCAATTGACCAAATGTGAACCAAGATACTCGCTACTTTCCTTCCATAAATAATTGAAGCAAATCTTTCTAATTTTCTTAATCACACATTTTGGTATCAAGGCCAAGAGGTGCCAGTAAATTGGAATCACTTCAATACCGACCTATTGAGAACAAGTCATCCACCTCTTGAAATCCATATATTACACTAGAATTTAATCCTTCTTTAAATCTTAGACAATAGTCAATTCTAGACTTTTATCATGTAGTTGTTCAGCTTAAGGACATACCCAAGGTATTTGATACCATTTTCCAACTCGAACAATGGAAATAAGAAGATTGATGATAAATGTTGTCTTGTTTCATCCACCATTGTCGGAAAGTATGTTGTGGATTTATTAACACTTGTGTCCATGCCTATGGCGTCACAAAAAAGATCCAGAATCTCCTTATAATGTTTACCCTCAACTTCTATACAATAGAAGAAAAGAGTCACATTGTCTACAAACAAAATATATGTTAACTACTCCAACCTCTCAATCCTAACTCCCTCAATTTGGATCATATTCCTTGCTTTAGTAATCGCTCGATTGAACCCTTCTACTAATAGCATAACCAGGTAAGGCAATAGAGGGAAGCCATGTCTCAACCCTCGGGATGGTTTTGAAGAAGTCTAAGCCTACTCCATTTAGTAAGACAACAAAGGATGATGAAGAGATGGAACCCACAATCCACATAACAAGAGGTAATTGTTATGAGAAAAATTTATTCGTTGGGGTAGATCTGACCTATCCGACTGTGAAGTCGGTTATAGCCTGTTTGATAGCTCGGCACAAGGCAGAGACTACCCACACCTCAATTGTTCCTTCACCTGAGGCGATAATGAAGGGGAAAAAATAGAAGTGAAAGACTTACAAGAAGTCTTTCTCAGGACCATCCACCCTAGGTGTTGTTCTCCCTCAGGTTCTTGGATGGCCAAAATGGCCTGGGGGGTGAAAATTATGGACAGTAGGATGAAAATAATCTCGTTGATTTTTTGGACAGCAAACTAAATAAAGTGAGTGAGTTGTTCACTCCCTTAAAGCATTAGAAAATGGGTCCCCAGGGTAAACCAGTGTCCTGAGTAATTAACCAATGGATACCTTAAGTAAAAAAGCATGAAACAAGGGTGAAATGCGAACTTAAAAGCTACATCCCAGTCCTTTTAAATGGTTGTAAATTGTGAACAAATAGATGTTCGAAGCTTTTAAGACAGGGAAACAAGCCCAGAATGGCTTGATACCCCCCGGGGTGACCCAGGAAGTGATCCCAAAATATTGTTAAATCAAAAAGGGGTCTGTAAAAGGGAATGAACAGCCCTTTTACAAGCTGTTACAACTACGATATAAGGGAAAGTATTCACAACTTCAAATTTTGGTTCGTGGGTGAAAGTTGGACTGACGAAAGGTTGACTTTAAAAGTATTTTATTGGTCAATTTTTAGTTTTTATCACATGTCTTGGCCACCACACTGTTTTTAAGGTTATCCTGATGAGGAAAACACATCTCGGAACTGTGTCAACTAGTATAAGAAGAGTAGTCCTAACATACCACGGTGGTTAGGTTGAAGAGTGCCCCATGTAGTTCAGAGAAGCAGGGATTAGCCACTTCTCATCACTAGTGCTTTCGGGATCTTAAGCCACTTGGATGGAAGAAGGATACCTGCGAAAAGGAAGAGGCCTAGGACCCCCCTAAAAGGATTTTTAGCTAAGCTTACCCAAGCAGAGTAGTATTCCAGCCAAGCTAAGCTAATCAACTCCTTGACCATGTGGTACTAAGGAAAGACCACTCGACTTGTACTAACTAGATAACTTCCAAGGGGATCATGTTGAAGACTCCCTGGCTTTGACTCTTAGTATCCTACAAAATTGAAATTGCTTGAAATCAAACACTAAGCCATCCACATGGCGAGGTCACATCTTGCTTTCACAAGCGTGCCTCCTGGTTACTATATTTGAAATCTATCTAAAACTATATACAGAAAACAAGTAAATAGGTAGGTGACATATATGTCACGGCTAAATAATATGTATATGTATGTAGCTAAACACTATAAGTTTGTTTTGAGTGTATGGGGCAGACCCCTGAATTGTTTTCAAGTATTATGTGGCTTTTTGCATGTATTTAACTTGTTGATTTTTGTATGGCCTCTTTAGGGGCAGCCACATGTAGATCACTCAATGATCAATTATTCAATGGAAATATGACAAGATTAACTAATTACAAGTAGTGATTACACCATTCAACCCAAAGGAATGGGTTGAAGCTCTTTATGAATGGTAAGGCCGCCATGTGCATGAAAGCCCCAACTAACTCCTTGTATGGGGATTGGAAGTTTAGTGTTTGAAATATAGAAAGTGTGATGATTATCTACGCAAGTATAGATCATATTTTTTAACATAAATTCACAAGTAAAATACTCAAGCTATCTACATGAATTAAGCATATCAACATTGGTATGTGTACCAAAAAAATTTGAAATGAGTGCAAGTGATATACAAAGTGAATATGAGAGTGATTGGGTAGATTTACCGATAGAAATGGATTTTTTTCTTCGTTGTCCTGTTGGCCCCTTTGCCTCAAACAGGTCTTTAGGTGGTCCCCAACCGCTTAGGAGAAGCAGAATAGGTGATCAGTTATGTCCTTGTAGGAAAACAACGAAATTTTAGTATTTATGTATGGAAAAACTGAATTAAATATAACAGAAATTTGCACATAAAAAGTATATAACAACCAACTAAGATGGTTGTCCCGTGGGGGGAAATTGACCAAAATGACCAATTTTCCTATTTGGGACAGCAAGGTTAATGGTAGGAAAACATAACAGAAATATACATGAATGGAAAGATAAAGCAAACAAGTATGAACAACCAACTATGGGGCCTATTTGAGGGTTGTCCTAAGGGGCCCTAGGACTGCCAGCCACTAGCTAAGGCTGAAAATAACTGAGTACTTCAGAAAATCTGCACTAAAACACATCAAACAAGTTAAACCAAGTTGTTAGAATATGAAAGCAAGCAAGTTAAACCCAAGGAAGCAACAACAAAGACCTAGCTAACCAATCTCTCATGCAGATAGCTAACATAACAAGCATTTACCCCTACCCCTTAACCCTTAACCAACAAATGACACATCCAACAACTAAAATCTAACAAGTATCACACACACATAGAATCTTGGAAAATTTCAACAGAGCTTTGTTACTATATTCATTATCTCTTTTACAATGTCAACCCTCTTATTTATAAAGGAGAGGTGAAGGCTTAGGGTTAGGTCACAAGACACTTGTCACTTTTGGAAAAGTGACAAGTGGACCAACACTAAACTCTCTTTGTCTTTTTACAAAAAGAAACCCTGTCCAAAAGGTATCTTATCCAAAAAGAATCTTATCATAAAGAGAACCTTATCCAAAAAAGGAGATCAAATCAAATTTGATTTGACCCTTTAATTACATTGTATACATGCCAAAAAGTAAATCATGCGAGACTTCATATTACAAAAGTCATTTTTCATAAAATGATAAAACTTGATATCTCACATCATCATTTTCCCTCCGATTTGTGCCACCCCAAAGGGTCCTTGACTACTGCCATGTTTTGCAGTTGTAGGTGAGGTCGTTTAGGACAGTACCCAACCATCCATGGTTGTTGGATTCACCGAGATGAAGGCCCAAGGTGTGGGAAAATCGTTGAGCTACTTCGGAGGGCAAGGGGCCTTTTGGCTTTGGTCATTTTAAGTAATGAAATGCCCATTTTTCAAGCACTTTTAAGACCTGATTATTCCCCCCCTTTGCTTCCTATGATTTTTCCTATGAGTTGGTCAAAGCATGGCTTCAATTTGGGCTTGTTTCGGTGAGGGGACCCCTTGGGCCGGAACCTTGAGAGGCTCTTCCCCTGTACCAAAAATACACAAAAATGTTCTTTATTATTCCCATGTTGTATCTATGTCCTCTACCTTTCCTCTGCCTTTTGTTTGGCACAAATCTGACTCCGAATGAATAAGATATGGCCCCGGAAAGTTACGCGGGAAGGTGTCGATCGGGAGTCTGATCAGGGAAAAACTTGTAATTGGGGAAAAATTCTAGGATGGACACCAGAATTGATAGGCTGATACAGGCCTGCATACCTGTAGCTGAAATGGGTTTTCATCACCCGACCCAATTTGGCCTCGGAGGCCCCAAATTATGCCTCCTTACGACGCATGCATATCGGGTCAATAATGAGTCCATGTTGCTATGGGACATGCCACTAACAATATGGGCTTAATTTATGGAGGTGAATTCCATGGATGCATTTCTAACTTTGCCCCAGTCATTTTGACTATTCATGGGATAAAATTAGCCTCCGTATGGTGAAGTTATGCAATTAAACTGTCCAGTGACCCTTCGGGGGGTGGGGGGAATTTAAATTTTAATATATAGTCTAAACACATAATAAAATTTATTAAAAAAATAATAATTTTATTACAAATTTAAACCCTTATGGACACTTTCTCTTAGATTGCCCAGCCTATACCCATATTAGATCTCATTTTCAAAATATTGATCACACTACCAACCTTCCTAACCTCTTAACTCAACAAAAATATGGTGATCTTGGAAAGCTTCTCTTGATGCTTTTCGAGCACAGAAACAAAATTCTAAAGAATCACGAGTAATCACTTACCCTCTTAAGGCCTGATAGACCAATTAGGTCTTAGTGGACATTAATCATCATCATCATCATCATATATATATA
>ML790241.1:193864-230154 GCA_009831015.1 Picea engelmannii
GTTGGAGCTCCTGGTCGCCCATGCGACCAAGGCAAGACCCAACCGAGCCCATGGGATATTGGAGGGGCAGTGCATGAAAGGAGGAGGTGGCAGAGTGTGTAGGAGCGAAGCTGGGAAGCGGAGGTGGTTGGCGAGTGGAGATGGGGGGACTGGTGCATGCATGAGGGTTTGGAGTGTTGGAGGAGGCCAAGGGAGATGGTGAGGTGTGTGCACAGAGGGAAGAGGGCGTGTGGAGAGGGGGGATGGGGGTGGAAGTGTGTGGTAGGTTGGGCGCGCGTGGGAGTGGAGATGGGAGGAGTGGTTGTGGTGGTGGGGGTCAGGGTGGAGCTGAGTGGGGAGGAGGATCTCGCGTTGGGGTGGAGTTTGCAAAGGTGTGAGGTTTGCAAGAGGAGCAGTGTGCATGGGTATGGAGGGTCGATAGGTGGGGTCAGTGCACAGGCTGGTGGAGGCAAGGTCTGGTGCAGAGGTGGAGGCATGGAGGAGGTGGTGGTGGCGCCTGGGTGCTGCATGGGTTGCCAACCACCACTAACAAATTAAATTTCAAAAAAATTTCAAAGAGTGGGTTTTTTTACATAGCTTTTTTTTTAAAACAGGAGGTCATGGGTTCAAACCCCCTCCACTCCCTTTGGATTTCTGGGTAATTCTGGGCTTTTCTGGGCAAAGGATAAAGGAGGGGGTTGGGGTTCAAATCCCAGGGCCAGCAAATGGCCATGCACAGGGTTGCAATCTTCATCCCAACTCAGAAATTAAATATCTAAAGGGGCCATGGAGGCTTGGGCCTTGTGCCCAAGAGGGATTCGATTCCCCTCCCCTTTTCATATTTTTCACACACAAAACTACATGAACTCAGCAATCAAAAAACAAAACTGAACCAAAAACCAATAACACAACTAAACCAGGCAGACAATTACCAATTTGAAGGCAAAAACATAATTTTTTCATGCAAGATCTCATCATAACTAGCAAATTTTCCTTGGTTTTTTTTTTTGAACTGGAATTGATGGGTTACCTGGTTCACTTTCTGAAGATTGTTGCATGGTGGTTGGATGCCCACTGCCATACAACCTCCCTCTATTGTCCTCCCTATGTTGATTCATGTTGCAGAGCTTCCCCCCTTTGGCCAAAACGTCAAAATGGCTTGAGAGAGGGGAGAGGGGGGGTTTTGAATTTTCCAATTTTGCAAAAAAAAAAAAAAAAAATTCCCAAAATTTGCATGAGGCTACGTGCCTTCTCCTCCATTTACCAATTTTCTGAAAAAAATTTAATAAAATTTTCCAATTATTTTTTTAATATTTCTTGAAAAATGTGCAAGTCAAAGTTTGACTTTGACTTTGACCCTACTACTGTTGACTTAGCCCAAAAATGTTGCCCGGTGAGACAAAGTCGAAATCGAATGCAGGGTATGTTGTTGGAATGGTCTCGATGAGACCGTTGATAATATGCCGCCACCAATCCCAAATAATGCCACCTCAACCCTCAAATTCGACCCGGAACAGTGATCGCTTAAGACCATTGACTTGTTGGTGGGCCCATATGACACCCAATCTTGCGAAAGGTTCCAAATCGCCATACGATATTCAATCGAGGAAAATGAGGTATTGTCAGAAAGGTATCGACAAGTACTTCGATGAGGTGGCCCTAGATTTGTGTGTTGGGTCCATTAACAGTTGTTTTATCTGTCATGAAACCCTGCCATGCGAGTTGGTTGTCCCCCTTTGCCCGAAATAATTGATCAACTTGTGACAGCTCTAACCGGGCCATCCGAGGTCAAAATGAGGAAAATGAGGAGCCATTGGAAAGGTATCTGAGTCTGTTATAGCGTGACTTTGTTGAATCCCTAATTTAAAACCTTTTACCAACACGTTTTAAACCGTGAATCATTGCAACCAATTTGGTGTCCAAAATTGGTCATGAACTTGTGAAAGCTCATTCTTACCAACGGGGGTTGAAACCAAGCACATGATATACCATTGGAAAGGTATCACACTTCCCTGCACCATTTATGGGTTTTATTTCCCTTTTCAAACAAGAATCTAAGCATAATCAGACCAGGAAGTCATAGTTATTTGTTTTGGCCATTCAGGTGACACTAACTTTGCGTCCTTCGTACGGGGTCATACAGACTAGGAATCAGGCTCATGATAGTGCGTTGGAAAAACTTATATGATCCCTACAACATGGAAGCATTTTATTTCCCGAATTATGACAATATTTCATCGTATTCTTTTCAAAACGAACTCGTCCCCAAGGGACCCACCTAGTGACAAGCGGAGGGGGTCAACGTTAAAATTTGTGTAAACTACATGCTTAGCTCATGAAACCTGAACGTGATAGTATTGACATGAGGAAGAAATGATGTGGGAGGGTGCACAACCCCCTGAAGGTAGCCAATTCATACTCTTTCAAGGGAAAAGGCCATAGTAGCTATGACCCCTACCACTGTCTTCGGTTGGAACCATAGCACCAAGGGACGTTTGTTGAGTAGTGACTGTGTAAAACACCATGTTGAGCCCAGAGCATATTTTTGGGTCAACAGTAACCTAAATCCCACATGCAACAAAAACAATCTGAGATACAACCACGACACTCTATCATATGATTTCAATAGGTCTAACTTGAGTAAGGAAACATGACACCAAGTCATTTTGATGGTGTGTAAACCCTCTTGCATTGAACCATTGGCTTCATGGATAATCCTGACTTTAAGGAAATTGAATTGCTCGAATGAGACTATCTTAGATAGGATCATCTTGAGTCAAACAACTATTACTTTGGCTATAATTTTGTAAAGGATATTGAAAAATGAGATAGGTTGAAATTCATCGAAAGAAACTGGGACATCAACCTTAGGGATTAATGCTATGAATGTAGAATTATAGCTCCCTAACATTCTGCCTGATACGATAAATTCCTCCACAACTTGGAGTTGATATTCACCTGGTACCTTGAAAAAATATCCAAAAAACTCAATAGTCAAACCATCCAGGCCATGACCTCTTATCTTTCTTGAACGAGCTTATGACAACTTGTAACTCTTATTTTTTCAATGGCATGTACATTTCCTCATTTTCTTCTTCCCCGATAAGCCTATGAAAGAGAAACACTAGCTTAAGGATTTCCATAATTTTATATTGTTCAAGCTCCCTGAATATTTCCATGAAGTGCCCAATGCCAAGGTTTGCCAACTCTACAAAACTTCGAACCTTAGTTCCATCCTTGTCATCTATCTCCCAAATTGTATTGATATTTTTCTTATAGTTAGAAAACTTCTAGAAGTGTTTGGTGTTATGATCCCCCACCTCAATCCATAAAGCACGACTTTTGAGACACCACTCTTTTTCTTGATCCAGTAGAAACTTGGACTGACTCTGTTCCAAAGAACACGTACGTTCCAAGACCTCTTGTGACAGCGACCCCAAATTATGTGCATCATAGAAAGCTTCAAGTTCTCGTTCTATCTCATTTAGTGCATTGACTATGTGCTTCTTTCTCTATGTTTCCCATGTGAAAAAAAATTGTGTTAACACCTGCAAAGCCACCAAGAATTGTGCACAAGTTGGAACATCTAAATTTGGTTGAAAATTGATCCAGTTTTCCTTAACTAAGCACTAAAATTCCTCCTTCTCATGCAAATGAGGATTATATTTAAATAGTGCACCTAGATTTTTCTCCCCCTTCCCTAACTCAAGAATATAGAAAAGTAGTCAAAATAGCATACCTTTCCAATCCACATTCTATATTTATCAATCCTTTGAAGAACCCCATGATGTGCCAGACACTGGTCTAGTCTATTTGAGACCAAATTATTTCTACTCCAATTGTTGCTCCAAGTAGGGAAGAGTTGCATAGGCTCGACATATACCCAACATGTTAGTTCAATTTTTTCAAGGAAGAAATCGGTCATCCTATCTACCCGAGAAGAATTACCCCACTCTTCCTCCTTACTTAGCATCAAGTTNCCCCCAACCCCCCAATAATGAGATTGTCAACATGTAAGCAAATGGAATTGAAAATTTTATTCCATAAGTTTTCCTTACCTTCATATGGTCCATATAGGTTGAGAAGAGACGAGGATTGATTTAGTTCCTTACTGTAAACCTCAACACACATTCCATTGTAAACCAAAAAAATAGTCCATCGGCCTGAGGCTCTCATTAAAAATAGAAATAACCCTTTCTGAGAACCCCACTAAATCCAAACCAATAAACTCTTGGCCCAAAACTAGATTCTTCATCTCATGAATGTTTGTATCACACTACCTCATCATCCTAAACCAACAACACATATGGACAATCTACCTCCACTAGCCACTTAAGGGATAAATTTTTAGTGCTCCCTCCAAGGCCTCTCACATTTATTCACAAAATATTCACAAGGGAACAACCTTTGGGGTAGTTCCTTCTCTAAGAACCTCAATTACACGCTCACTACCTTCAAAAATTTCACTAGTTTCCTTCTCCTTAGTGTGTTTTAATGATGAATTGTGACCCACTTTTAGAGGGCCAAATTCCCTTGATTGGTAGAAACCCAGGACACCCGAAACACCAGGAAGTAGTCTTCTTGACCACAGAATATAGGGATCCCTGCCAGAGGAGGGGGACAAAGACCTCGGGATCAAAGGTCGAGACAAGCCCACCTTACCAGCAGAGAAGGAATTTGAATCCCTTGATAGACCTACAACAAAAGAAACATCATCCTCTGAAACCACTGATGAACCAAATCTCACATCATCTTGAGGAGAAGGACTAGAACATTGAGAACATGCACTAGTTGTTGGTTAATCAGACTAGAAGCACGCATTTTGGAGTGAGGAAAGTTACACTTACCGGATATTTATGAAGATGGAGACACCTTTTTCCACAAATATTCCAACTTCAACAATTGTGATGCAGAAAAATATAAATATTTGAAAAGGTTAGCCTCGGGCGAAAGACTAGTGCCTCTACCCTACAAGCCCACTATGAGCGGAATGGATAAATCACCCACGACAAAACTGTTATTTCCATTTCATTCGTAATAGGAACTAAGATGGACCATTCCTTAAGCTCTTTCCTCTCTGGCATTGTTGTATCCATATATAACATATTTGTTTGTAGATCAACGTGGGAGGATTTTTCTACCATTGTATCTCCCAGATCTACTTGAGTTGTATCCTCCACCTTTTTCTCCCCCACTTTTTTTCGGAATTTCAAATCACAATCCACCAAAACATGACCCACCTTATGACACCTAGTGCATCTAAAAGGTATGTTGACGTAGTCTAGAACCTGAGCATACGATCTAGGTCAACAAGTATTTTCATCACCAACCATGAGCTGGAATAATTATAACTGTCATTTGATGTTATAAAGGACCCCAAATCCTCACTTATGGATTTTATCCTGGAATACGACTAAAATTCTAGCAGGAGGTTTGGGAGCTTAATCCATGTAGGAGAACTAGACTCTACCTCTTCCCTAACATCAAAGAGAGGATTCCATGGTTTTATCAATAGAAGGCTTATGTCCCAATACCAACACCTCGAGAGAATCCTTCTCACATCCTCCTCTATCCTGAAAATAAAATTGATCCACCCACATGCTAGAAAGTGTGTGAGAGGCCCATAAACTAGGAGGGGATCCCATTCACACTGCATCCAACGGTTTAAACTAGCCATTGAAACCCTTCGACCACTAAACTTCCCAAAAACTATGCATCTTTCCAATTCAACAATCTAGTTAACCTGTAGATCCTCTCCTACAACTAAAGAGACTCCACCCCCTTTCAATTTCACCACCTTCTTCCTCTTACGACTAGATTTTTCCTATGGCAGTTTGACAGCAACCCCCTGCAATTCATCAAGTCTAATCTTCCCACTGATAAACCATAGTACCTCATACTAGCATGAAAGCTATGTTTTGGGGGATGAGCAATAGTATCACCATAGTTTAGGTTGGCATGTAGTTCAGCAATAACTCCAGCCCCACCTCTCTTAACTCCTAGCCCACCTAAAAAACCTCCATGGATAGATCTGGTTTGTCTAATCTCTGTTGAGGATCGATCAAGTGTACTGCAGATCTACAGTGAGATCCGACGACCTTAGGGCTAGAAATTTCCTCCTTTTATCGGACGCCGTATAGGGTACGTAGTACACTTGAAGCCTCGGACCTAACCTTGACCCGATACAAAGGATTTTCTTGGATAGAACCAACATGCGAAGAAACAAATATTATATCCTGCAACAGTGTGTCCTATGAATAGTCCATATGTTGGATCACATCATCCATTTTCACATCAACCAATTGTAGGACAGATAAAAACATAGGCCTAAAATCTCTGCAAAAACCCTATTCCAAAACCCTATCTCTACTTGTAACATTCCTCAACTTAATCAAGTAACATTACTTGTGGAAAATACACGTAAATTCAAAAAAAATATGCTAACTGAATTCCTATAGCTTACTAGGTACGAATTATACATAGATTTAACCATTGCATATACCAAGTATTTAAATGCAGCTACAACATGCTAGCTAACATGAATGTCACCTCCTCACTGAGACAAATTGCACGCACAATAGCCTTTGCACTATGCATGACAACTATTTCCCAACATGCGTGACAATTCGAGCATTGTGTCGAAATCTCGTTAGCATTACTACTAAGATCGATTAGCGGATGCATTTAAACACTGAATTACAAACAACGGGACAATCAAGCTCTGCAATTGTCCATACCAGTTAAAAACGTAAATGCAGCTAATAATTTCACCACAACAATGAATAATTCATTATCGTGCACAAAGTAAAACACACAACAGTTAAACTCATTGATCTAGAATTGGATCCATAAGCTTTATGGGGCTCAGAAAGGCCTAAAAATAAAAGTTCTCATAATGGATTCAAAACGGACATGTGTGTATGCCTCATCAATACAAACCCAACGCAACTTGAACGGACTCAAACGAACATTGTATGCTCCTGATATGGCGATTTGTTCATTTTTCCAAATAGGCAAAAAAATGATGATTGTACAGTCCGTACAATCCGTACAGTGCCACGCGGAAGCTGACTGTACATGTCATACGGTTGTATAGATGACATGGCAGGCACAGTTGGAGATGATGTGGCAGGGTCCATACATCTGGTCGTACAATGACTAGGCATACGGACTGACATGTGGCAAGGTGACTGGGTGTAGAGACAGTTGACGTGGACATACAGGTGGACCAATCAAGAAGTGACATGTGTCACCACTGCAAGGGTGACACATGGAACATCCATACAACGACACGTGGTACATATATACTTCCTACATGGAAGGTGCAGTGGAAATGACTGGGTTGACAGCTCAATGGACAAGTGGACCACTGGGCAATTGACACATGACAATTAGTTGACATATGGAACAGTGCCATGTGGCCCAGATGTGGGCTTCCACATGGCACCCATGTATTGGCTTAAAGTGTCTTTGAAAAATTATTTAGAGTTTGTGGGTTTCGAATCCGAGACCTCTCCACCGAGCAACGTGTTGGCAGGGCCAAGCTAGCCAGCCCGCCCGAGGGTGTTCCTTGTTAACTAAGGCGCAAAACTTTTATTTGAAATGATGGTGTGGTTCGGTTGGAGGGAAATAGGGTTGGGGCCTAGCCCCTAGCCCCGACGCATTATCCATGTATACAACCCTTTCATATGCCTCATGGATT
Organism: Picea engelmannii; assembly: GCA_009831015.1. Taxonomy (NCBI): domain Eukaryota; kingdom Viridiplantae; phylum Streptophyta; class Pinopsida; order Pinales; family Pinaceae; genus Picea; species Picea engelmannii. The sequence goes on from ML790241.1 coordinate 201,546, forward strand.
TACACATGGCACATTTATTTTTGGAGTTCTATTGGTCCAGCCCTCTATCATAGTGGTAAATCATATGACAGGCTCTTGTTTGTTTGGTACGGGAATCCAAACTAGCCCTGGTTCTTGCGGGGATATGCATGTGGCCAGTGTATATCATTAAGCGCAAGGATAGGGAGGTTATCCCCGATCGGTCGAGCTAGCCTGCCGACCAGGGAGCTTAACCATTGGCTAACCATCGGGGGCTCTAAAAGATACTGCGTAGGTATAGCCACATGGACCTTACATGAGACCAGGAGAAGAGATCCTGGGAGCTAGCACTCCAGATGTTAGCATATGGCCACATGGACACCTCCCATATGACCAGGGGCTAGCGGAAAAGGGGTTGCACCCAATATATTTGCGAAGTGGTTTTTTAAACTATAGCATATGATTTTTATGGATTTATTTAGTTTTTTTGGAGAGTTTTGGCCCTTTTGGGGGGATATTGGGCCCTTTTTTAGGCCAATTCTTGGGGGGAGGTTGGGAGATGGTTACCAACTTCAGATCTATATAAACCAAGCCTTCTTGAGGCCATGGGAGGAGATTCAGAGTAGGTTTATGCTGAATATTTTCCAATCCAAAGCCATTTTTATATAGGGAAGTTGTTGAGGAGAGCACATTTGCGGGCCATTTCTGGGAGCTCCAATCATTCGATTTGAGTGTTGTTTCTTTTGTTGGGTTCTAGAGATCTAGTAGAAAAATACCAGATCATTTTTGTAACCTTTTTTTACTGTTTTGATGTAATTTTAAATCTTTGAACATAAATAAGAAAGCCTCACCCACTGAGACAAACGCTCGAAGACATAGGCGAGATTGTCGAACTCTGTTATCACTTTGGTGTTCTATGGATTGTTGTTCTTCTTTCTTTATTTCAAATCTGTATATATGAATATGGTTGTTATGTTTCTTCTATAATTCTTCTTCTTTCATTTTAGCTTCCTAAATGGTTAATAAACACATGCATAATAACTCAACCATTGTCGTATAAAAGATCTTATCGAATCAAGTGGTATCAGAGCTAGTTTGACGTTTGGATTTGAATTTTGCATGTTAACCAGGGAAAAGATAAATCGTGGTGAAGGCGAGATTTTTGAAGAGAATCCATTGATTGGATTGAGAAATAGAACTTCTCAAAGTGATAAGATGGCATCGGAAGAGGAACTTTCTCAGGATGAGAAAGAGTTTCGAAAAACTTTATTTTCCATGTCGGAGATGATGAAGGTTTTGTATGAGGATTACTTGGAACGAAAGAGACCAGTTATTGGTGGATATTCAAAGGGAAAAAGTAAAGAATGAGAGGATCCTCCTCAAATTCCTCCTTCACCTCCATCTTCACCTCCTTCTTCTCCTTCTTCTTCAAGTTCAAGTTCTAAATCCAATGCAAAGAAACATGTCCATAAACATAAGAATGAAATGCCTTTATTAAAACTTGATGTTAAATTCAAATTACCCATGTATGATGGTGAAGTTAATGCAAAAAGACTTGACAATTGGGTCAAACAGATGGAGGTTTATTGCAGTTTGCAACAGATCAAGGATGAGGCCACTCAAATCAAATTGGCATCATTAATACTTGCAGGCACAGCACTCATCTGGTGGCAAAGGAAGTTGCAAAATGACATGCAACAAGTTGGTAATGTATTTCCATCATGGCAAAGTTTTATTTCTGCACTTAGAAATCAATTCTATCCTTTCGGTTATAAAGAGAAAGCGTTAATTGAATGGAAAGCTTTAAAACTAAGAAAATGAAAAACAATGCAAGAATATACCGATGGCTTTCGTAAAATGGCATTGATGTTAGATATTCCTTTACATACCCAAGAAACTCTTATGAAGTATATAGGAGCTTTACTTGCACACATTCAAAATATTGTATTCATGTTTGGACCTACTAATCTTGATGAGGTCTTTGTTCAACCGACATACATTGAAGAAAGGAAAACAAGAGTTGGTGTATTAGGGGAATCGTCTTGAAGGAAAGAGGACAAAAGGAAGTGGCATGGAAAGAAGTCAAATTCAGTGGCGAGAAAGGAAGAGAATCTCTCTTGCAAGCATTGCAAGAAAGAGGGGCATGATGAGTACCGTTGTTGGAAATTGCATCCCGAGAAGAGACTGAAGTGGTTCAAGGAAAATAAAGAGAGGCAAATAGTTGCAGCGACAACACGACCCGGGGACTTGGGATCGGATTCAAGTGACAAATCTAAAGTCTCATTGGTTGGTATGACAGGTAAAATTGGTGAAGGATTTGATTATAGAAGTAACTTGTTTCACATCAGGGCCATCATGAGACACACTAAGGTTGACACATTGATAGATAGTGGATCTCAATCTAACTTAATTTCAGAGGAATCGATTAAGAAAATGGGATTAAAAACATAGATACATCATAAGCCTTACACACTTAAATGGATAAGCAACAATCATCAAATGCACATAACAAAGCAGTGCACATTAAAATTTGCAATTTCATCTAAGTTTGTAGATGAGGTAACATGTGATGTGGTGCCACTAAGTGAATGTGGAATGGTCTTAGGCAGTCCATACTTGTATGATCGTAAAGCAATCTTCTACAGGAAAAAGAAACAATATCACTTAACCAAAGCAGGTCAAGAATATGTGGTTCATTCTCATCATGTAAAGGAAAATAAAACTCTTCAAACTATGGAACAATTAAGAAAGGCGGCTCAAGTAAGAAACACACCTATAATTGTTTCAAATCAAGTAATCAATCTTAAGAAGGAACAAGAGATGATTGTAGAATGGAAAATCAATCACACTTTGCTTCAAGATAAGCTAATGTCATGCAAATATTACGACCATATCAGCTCATTTGGAGTCATGTTTTTTATGCTATCATTAGTAATTTTTTCTACATAGATGATAGTGGCTTCACTAAGATGTGACAAGGTACAAATGGATAACAATATGTTGTCAGCTATCATGATTGTGTTACAGTTGATCTTGATGAGACAAGTGCACAAGACAGAGTTCAAAGATAGGGAACAAGTCGGGTGGCCTATCATGAGCTTGATGACTAGTCAGTAACCTTTTGGGGAGCAAAAGGTCCTTAGTGGGGAGGTGTGATCCAGAATTGGATCCAGGAGCTTGATGGGGCTCAGAAAGGCCTAAAAATAAAAAAAATCAGAATGGCTTCAAAACTGACATGTGTGTAGGCCTCATTGATACGAACCTAATGCAACTTGAAGAGGCTCAAACGGATGTCATATGCTCCTAATATGGTGATCTTTTCTTTTTGCCAAACAGGCAAAAAAATGATGATTGTATAGTCCGTACAGTGCCACATAGCAAATGATTGTACAGGTCATACGGTCGTACAACTGACGTGGCAGGAACAGTTAGCAATGATGTGGCAGGTTTCGTACAGTGACTAGGCGTACAGACTGACACATGGCAGGGTGACTGGGCGTACGGATGGATGACGTGGATGTAAAGGTGGACCAATCAGGAAGTGACATGTGTCACCACTGCAAGGGTGACATGTGTCATGTCTGTATGGCAACACATGGCACATATGTACTGCCTACGTGGCAGTGACTGGGTTGACAGCTCAGCGGACAAGTGGACCATTGGGAAGTTGACATGTGGCAATTAGTTGGCATATGGAACGGTGCCACGTGGCCCAAACATGGGCTACCACATGGAACCCATGTATTGGCTTAAAGTGTCTTTGATAAATTATTTGGAGTTTGTGGGTTTTGAACCCGAGACCTCTCCACCGGGCAACATGTTGGCAGGGTCGAGCTAGCCATCCCGCCCGAGGGTGTTCCTTGTTAACCAAGGCACAAAACTTTTATTTGAAATCATGTTGTGGTTCGATTTGGGGCCTAGCCCCCAGCCCCGACACATTATCTACACTTAAAAACCTATCATATGCCTCACGGATTTACACATGGTGCATTTATGTTTGGATTTTCGTTGGCCCAGCCCTCGATCAAAATGGTAAATCATATGACTGACTCCTATTTTTTTGGCGCGGGAATCCAAACTAGCCCAAGTTCTTGCAGGGATATGCATCTAACCGATGTATATCGTTAAGCGCAAGAGTAGGGAAGTTAGACCCAGTTAGTCGAGCTAGCCCGCCGACTAGGGGGCTTAACCATTGGCTAATCATCGGGGTTTCTAACAAGATAGCACATAGGTGTGGCCACATGGGCCTTACACGAGACCAGGAGTGAAGATCCAAGGAGCTAGCGCACCAGGTGTTAGCGCCTAGCCACCTCCCATACAACTAGGGGCCAGCGAAAAAGGGGTTGTGCCCCAATATATTTTCAAAGTGGTTTTTTAATCTATAGCATATGATTTTTATGGATTTATTCAACTGTTTTTGGAGATTTTTAGCCCTTTTGGGGGGATATTGGGCCCTTTTTTAGGTCAAACCTTCGGGGGAAGTTGGGAGATGGTTACCAACTTCAGATATATATAAACCAAACCTTCTTGAGGCTATGGGAGGAGAATCAGAGTAGATTTATGCTGAATATTTGCCAATCCAAAGCCATTTTTATGCAGGGAAGCTACTGACGAGTGCACCTTTGCGGGCAATTTTTGGGAGCTTCGGTCATCCAATTTGAGTGTCATTTATTTTATTGGGTTCTAGAGATTTGGCAGAACAAGACCAAATCAGTTTTGTAACCTTTTGGCACTGTTGTGATGCACTTTTAAATCTTTTAATATAAATAAGAAAGCCTCACCCACTGATACAAAGGCCTGGAGACATAGGCAAGATTGTCGAACTCCGTTATCACTCTGGTGTTCTATGGATTGATGTTCTTCCTGCTTTATTTCAGATTTGTATATATGCATATGGTTGTTATGTTTCTTCTATAATTCTTCCTCTTTCATTTTAGCTTCCTAAATGGTCAATAAACACATGCATAATAACTCAACCATTGTCATATAAAATATCTTATCGGATCACTCATAAATTAACTCAGGAAAACAAATAAACACTTATCTTTTTTTTAAAACAGTTGTGAAACCAACTGCTCGAGAATGATGTTCCACCCAACCATAGACATGTTTTTCCAAATCTCAATAGCAAGTCACCCCCGAACTAGGGCTAGGAATCCACAAGAAAAGGGTGTCTCTCCTTGTCTCCTCACAACTCAGATACCCCACAACCCACAGGTATTCTCCTATAGCTATCCTAAATTTCCTCCATATCTCTTCCTCTTAACCTTCCCAACCCAAGGAATGTACCCCTTCACTGCTCTCAGTCCATCAGGTGTCCCATTTGTTTATTGGGATCTCTCTAGCACATGTAACTAGGAATCTCTCTACTAGGAAATCAAGGGAATTCACTGCCAGGAAAACTACCAACAACAACAACAAACATTTGTTGTTACATTGAAAATCACACGAGATTTCACTCTTTAGGCCCGAAAACCTAGCTATTCAATATTCATCTCCAAAACCCGCCAAAATGCTCCATCATGCTCTCTAATTCGCCCATCCTTCTTTCTCTATCTTCGGTGCTCTTTTTCTATTATCTTTGTTTGTTGTTCATGTAAAACTCAAATTATAAACTACCTATTCTACCCATATGAATTTCCTCTATTTTCCCAAGCTAGTTGACTACTCACTCTGCCTAATGTTGATTGTACTTCATCCCATTGATCCCAATAACTATGGGATGTGACTTCCCACACCCACCCTCTTACATGCATTTAATGATTGGGCTATCATACACTCAACAGAAAAATAGAAGGTTGTCCCCAATGATAAAATTCAGAAATTTGGGTTTGGATTAATACCCATAAATAATTTCCCCCTTGGACCCCTCTTAGACATTCTCTTCTCTTGTGGAAACTTGGCCCCAATCTCTGTCCATATCCCCCAACAATTGGCATCACATTTTATTTATTAAAATTCATAAAATACATTTTGCATATTTCATTGCCTAGCCACAGCCGCATTCATATCTACATTATGCATTAATTAAAATAGGGATAATAGTGGGGATTTCACATTCCCCCTCCCCTACAATTGTGCACTTTCCTCAGTTCACAACACCATGTTGAATACATATACAAATTTGCATCACATTACAATATTCAGAAAAGAAAGCAAAATTCTACAATTTTGACTCCCCAACAACAATCCCAACCAAAATCTCATATTTCTCTCACCCTGCTAACCCAAGTAATGTGCCCCCTTCACTACTCTTAGTCCATCATGTTGCACCATTATTTTATCATGTCTATCAGTCCAGGTGATCAAGAATTTTGATATGTGGTTGTGATACTCTAGCTGCCCAAAAATGGAGTCTTGCATTTTCGTTTCTATTTTCTTCAAAATTGACAAAAAATTGTGGGTATTCCTCCCACATAGTTTCTTCATGCTCCCATGTTGCATATTCAAGACCGTAGCAGTTCCATTGAATCTTTACCATCCCTATGGATTTTTTCATGAGCACCAAGAATTTTCGATCCGGGATGCATACTGGTTCCACCTAGAAATCCCCTTCGTTTTCCATCTAGATCACAGTCCAATCAATTATGTGGTTAGAGTCAGACACATATTTATTTAATAATGATACATGAAATTAATTATGCACTGTCATGGATGTAGGAAATGCTATCATGTATGCAACTGGCCCTATCTTCTCTAAGACTTCAAAAGGCCCACAATATCTTGCTACCAACTTTGGGAAGCAACCTAATCTTAGCAAACTTCTTTTCACTTTCACTTTTAGGAAAACATGTTTGCCCAGTTTAAAATCTCTAAAAAATGTGTTCTTGTCTTCATAAATTTTTTGTTTGTCTTGGGAAGCCTTTAAATTATGTCTGATCCTTTTCATCCTCTCTTCCATTTCTTTTAACAAATCTGCTCCAATGACAGCTATGTCTACTAGGTTATCCCAACTCACTAGTGTATTACACTTTCTACCATACAATGATTCAAATGAGATCATTTTTAATGAGGCTCGATACCCATTATTGTAAGCAAACTCTACTAAGTGGATATAATCTTCCCACTTTGATGGTTGGTCCATCACATACATTCTAACCATGTATTCAATTAATATATTGGTCCTCTTTGTTTTCCCATCTAACTATGGGTGATACGTTGTACTGAAATTTAGATTTGTCCCAAAGCCTTTGAACAAACCTTTCCAAAAATTGGATGTGAATTTTGGATCTATGTCTGAAACTATTTCCCTAGGCATCCCATGTAGCTTGGAAAATTATTTCATGTAAATCTCTGCAATGTTTGTTGTGTTGTGTGTGGCCTTCACAAGAATAAAATGTGCAGCCTTTGTTAATTTGTCCACCACCACCATGATGGAATCATGTTGCTTCACTATTTTGGGCAGATTTGTAATAAAATCAATTGTAACCACTTCCCATTTCCACTGAGGAATGGGAAATGGTAGTAGCGGCCCCACTAGATGTCTATGCTATGTTTTCACATTTTGGCATTCTAGACACCTGGTTATGTAATTATCCACTTCTTTCTTCATTCCTAGCCAAAAGTATTAGATTCTTATAGCTGCAAAAAGAATTTATATCCTGGGTACTCAGTGTATGGAACATTGTGCATTTCCCTCGGCACTATATTTTTTATCTCACCGAAATCGGGCACATATATGTTTCCTCTATACATGAGTATTCCATCCTCTTGTGGCTCATAATAATTAAATTTATGTTGTACATTTCCTTGTTGTCGTGTTTCTTTTATTTTTAAATATTTTTTATCTGATTTTGCAGCCTCTAAAATTATATTTTTTAGATCTGTGTTGATCATGTTGACGTACGAAATATGCATTTCATGAGCTCTTATGTTGAGTGCATCAGTCAATTGATTTTCCTTTCCTTTTATATGTTTAATTTCAAAGCCATATTCAATCATAAATTCCATCATCTATTTTGTCTGGCATTTAATGTTGGTTGTCCAAACAAATGCTTCAGACCACAGTGGTTTGTACTTAGCTTAAATCTTCTCCCCATAAGGTAATGTCTCCACATTTTTAATGCATGTACAATGGTTCTTAATTCCAAGTCATGTTTATCATAATTCCTCTCATTCTCCTTTAGTTTTCGATACTCATAGCATATCACATGCTCTTTTTTAGTGAGGACTCCACCAAGACCTTCCTTGCATGCATCAGTGCACACTACAAAATCTTCATCTGGATCTGTAATCTTTAAGATTGTTTCACTTGTCAAAATATCTTTCAACTGCTGAAAACTTTCTTCACATTTGGGAGTCCATTCAAATTCCACTCCCTTATTTTGCAAAGAAGTGATTGGGCTTGTAATCTTTGAAAAGTATTCTATGAACCTTCAGTAATAACTGGAAAGAACCATGAATGATATGACCTCTGTAACATTTCTTAGCACAATCCATCCTCTAATGGCCTCTATCTTCTCGGAATCAACTGGTATCCCATCTGCCAAAATAATATGCCCCAAGTAGTGAATCTTCTTTTGATAAAAGATGCACTTACTTAGATTGGAATACAAATTATGCTTTCTCAAAACTTGTAGTGCCATTATTAAATGGCGTTCATGCTCTTCTTTTGTCCTTGAATAGACGAGTATATCATCCAGAAATACAATCACAAACTTTTCCATGTATTCCTTGAACACTCCATTCATCAGGCACATGAAAACAGTTTCGGCATTTGATAATCTAAAAGGCACACCGTAAATTCATAATTCCCATATCTTGTTTTGAACATTTTCTTGTTGATATCCTCTTCCTTTATCCTCACTTGATGATAACCTAATCTCAAGTCAATCTTGGAAAAGATTCTTGCACCTTTCAACTAATCAAAAATATCATTGATCCTTAGCAAAGGATATTTGTTCTTTATTGTGACCTTATTCAGTTGTCTAAAATCAATACACAACTTTAAGGTTCCCTCTTTCTTCTTCACAAAAAGAATTGGGGCTCCCTAAGGTGACACACTTCGGCATATATACCCCTTCTTTAACAGCTCTTCAAGATGCATCTATAACTCTTTCAATTCTGGTGTGCCCATTCTGTAAGGTGTCTTGGACACTGGGGAAGCTCCTGGCACCAAATAAATATAGAAATCAATGTCTCTCTTTCGTGGAAATCCTGGGATTTCCCCAAAAACATATTTAAAATATTTCAAGACCGGATGGTCTTCAATACTTTCCACTTTATCTATGGTTTCCTCTTCCATGGGCTGCAAAAATTTGGCATCCCTTCCTGAAACTCTTATTCAACTACATGGTTAAAATTTCTCTAATAGCTACAACTCTCATAATTCCTTGAATATTTCCATGTTTCCCTCCCTCATCAAGACAATTTATCGTCTTGTTGTAACTTTCTAGGATAGCATGGTGTTTTCCAACCAAACCATGTGAATTAGATAGTCATATAAACCCAATGGTATGACGTTCACATCTACCATTGTCTTGAGTTCATTCATGTCTATTGGAAAATATTTAACCAACTCATTGATCTTTCTCTTAGCCCCTGTGGTTAACTGAACTAACCAATATTTCTTATGCTTACTCCTTTGTAAGTGAAATCTTTCAACAATGTTAGAGTTTATGTAACTATGGCTATCTCCATAATCAACTAAAATTCTATGGGCTAGTTATCAATATTACCTTCCACTTCAATCATGGGGGATCATATTTTGTTTGCTTGTTGTCCAAGTTTGCATAAATCCTTGGCATGTTTCCTCCCATATCTTAAAAAAGAGTGGCTTAAAACTTTTCTTCCTTTGATCCCTTTTTCCTTTCATCTTGTCATTCCAATCTTTTTTTGGAAGATTGCCCTCCCTCTGCTTTTCTCATAAAGATGTTTTCTCTCCTTATGGTCTCCTCCAAAGTTTTGGGGTTATCATATTGTAACTTGTAAATGTAGAGGGAAGGTAACCCACTCAATAATATTTTAATTTTTACCTTCTCATCCTTTATGAAACCCACATACTTCAACAACTCAAAGAACCTCTTCTCATACTCATCCATGGTCATGCTTCCCAACTTGAGTTGAAAGAACTCTTGCATCTTCCTCTCATAGTAATGCTTGGACAAATATTTCTCTTGGAAATATCCTTTAAAATTATTCCATGAGACCTTCCTCTCATCAAAGGTATTTTGGTTTCTTAAGTTGATCCCACCACATGGTTGCCTTTTCTTGCAAGTGGTAGGTTGTAATTCTTGTTTCTACCCTAGAGGGATAATCATACAACTGAAAATATGTCTTCATTTCCAACAGTCAAGCCTCGGCCTCTTCTCCCTTCATGTGCTCACCATTGAAATTTGGTGGCTTGATTTTCTTGATTTCACCTTGCAATATGTTTGCCTCAGGCCTTCTCCTCTACCTCGTGATAGGAGACACACTTGGGTTTCTCCATGGCCCTGAACTTGCATGAATTATCCTAGTGTATTTCCCTTGGGAATGATGGTGTTTGTTCATACTCCTTTATTTCATATCATTCCCATGCTCATCCATTTTTCTATGGGATCTGGATGCTATCACTTGTCTAGCACTAGTTTCTTGCTTTGTGCCAGAGTATTTATTGGCTTGCCTCTACAGTATGTTGAAGATTTGTAGTATCTCTTATTTGGATTTCATAATATTTTCATTATCATCCCTATATATATGCACTTCTCTATGTAGGCTTCTCATAGTTACAAGCTCTAGCCTATCTCTTCTTCCATTAGACTATGTCTCATCATTTCCCATGCTGACATGTAGCCCCTTGAATTCCTCTTCAGGATTGTAGGACCCTTAGGAATATTCCATGGTTGTGATTCTCATACAGGAACCAAAATTCCTTCATGTACCTCTAAATTCTCCAAGATCATGTGCATGCAAACAATTTTCTGTTAGACAAAAAATATATACACAATTCTGGAAAATAATGCATATTTATTTTTGCTTTCTAATGCCACCAGTCATCTTCTTTTGTATTGGTTGTAACTTAAACTACCCAGATCAATTTTATAGGTTGATATATGGATCCTCCTCTCCAAGATATTTCCAAAAAATTATTTATTGATCAATTCTAAGCTCCGAGCATAAAGTTATAGTCATCTGAATATTATTAATTTGCCCCTTTTGTACATTTTTCATTCTGGTGCAATTAATCCGAGACACTAACTTATGTCACTTGTAAAAGTAAATTTGTCATGAACCAGAGAAAATTTTGTATGAGACATAGATAATAATGATGACAGGGAATTCATAACAACTCTCATATTGTCAATATGATAATCCACTCAAAAATTGTAGCAATATGGAAATGACAACTTTGTCCTTTTTCAACCATTTTCCCAGACTTGGAATTTTCAACCAAATTGGTTATCTCCCAAAATGCACACTTCTGGAAAAAATTCACTAAAACAAATTTGTCTGGATAATGAGTATCCAAAATATTGAGTAAACATTTTTTTCCCAAATTTTCCATCTTGGGACCCTTCTCTGAAAATCCAAAAAAATCCTCAAAAAGTGGCCTGAAATAATGGATTTTTCCTTATTTTGGAACCTCCACTCCAAACTCCTTAGAATATGGCCAATCCCTTCACAAAGTATTTTCATGTCTATTATTTTTACACTCTATACAAGTTTCAACAGTAATTGTGTGCCTGCCACTGAGCTTGACCCTGATCTTTAAAAACATGTAATTTGCATTGTTTTGAAAAATCAGAGCATAATTGGCCAATGGCTCTCTCTGGCACTTCTTTATCCCTCGAAAATGCAAACAAAAGCCAGAAAATTTTATCTTCTTCTATTTTAGTATGCTCTTGTTATGGCCAAAATAAAATTTTGTCTCCGGACATTTTTAAGACTATAGGACAATTTTGTCTATGTGGACACCCTTCTTCTCTTCTTCGTTTTCGAAGACTATGCATGTGTCAATTCTATATTATGCATCAATATTCAGCACGTGTCAGATCCATAATGTGCAGCATCAATATTTAGCGCACACCCCGCACACCAATATTCAGTGCCCACAACTTCTATAGCAGGCACCAATATTTTGTGTGCACAACTTCTATACCACGCGCCAATATTCAATGCACAAAAATTTTACACTACACACCAATATTCAATCTACACAAATTTTATACCTTGAACCAATATTCAATGTGCACAAATTTTATACCACACACCAGTATTCAATGCATGCAACCTTTATACCACACACCAATATCCAGTGCACGCAACTTTTTATACCGCACGCTAATATCGAGTGCGATCAAATTTTTATATCGCACACCAATATCCAACACGAGAAACTTTTTATACCACACATCAATATCTAGTGTGTGCAACTTTTTATACCGCACACCAATATCCAGTGCGTGCAACTTTTAATACTAGATGTCAATATCTAGTGCACGCAACCTTTTACACTGCTCACCAATATCCAGTGCACTTAAATTTTTACATCGCGCACCAATATAGAGTGCGCGCAACTTTTTATACCGCGCATGACAAATTTTGCTTTGTGCAACACCAATATTTAGCGCATGCAATTCCTTTCTTCGCTTAGTTGATTTTCCCTATTTCCAGCTCGTGACCATCATGAAAATGGTTGACTCTCCTATCTAAGACAAATTCATTCTCTTGGAAATTGAAATGACCCCTCCATAATAACCATTCTGAGTGCAATTCCTACTTGAATTTGCTTAGAAATTTGGGAATTTTACTTAGATTTTACTGTTTTCCGCAAATTCAGCACAACTCAAATGTTGAAATGATGAATTTACCCACTTCATATTGATCTCAGGACCATACAAGTCTGGCATTGAACCAAAAATCTCTGACACCAATCTATAACATTCCCTAACTTAACCGAGGAACATTACTTATGGAAAATACACATAATTTCAAAAAAAAACTGCTAATTAAATTCCTATAGCTTACCAATTATCAATTATACACAAATTTAACCATTGCAGATACCAATTATTTAAATGCAACTACATCATTCTAGCTAACATGATTGTTGCCTCCTCACTAAGACAAACAGCACGTGCAACAGGGTTTGTACTACACACGGAAATTATTTCCCAACACACGCGACAATTTGAGCACAACATCGAAATCTCGTTACCGTTACTACTAAAATCAATAAACAGATACATTTAAACACCGAATTACGAACAATGTGACAATCAAGATACTGCAATTGTCCATACTAGTTAAAAACGTAAATGCAGCTGATAATTTAACCACAACAGTGTATAATTCATTCTCATCCACAAAGTAAAACACGCAGCAGTTAAACTCATAAATTAACTTGGGAAAACAGATAAACACTTATCTTTTTTAAAATAGTTGTGTAACCAGTTGCTCGGGAAGGATGTTCCACCTAACCATAGACTTGTTTTTCCAAATATCAATGTCAAGTCACCCCCGAGTTGGGGATAGGAATCGACAAGAAAAGGGTTTCTTTCACTGTCCCCTCACAACTCATATATCCCACAACCCACATGTATTCTCCTACAGTTATCCTAAATTTCCTTCGGCTCTCTTCATCTTGACCTACCCAACCCAAGGAATGTACCCCTTCACTACTCTTAATCCATCGGGCTTCCCATTTGTATATCAAGTTCTATATGGTACAGGTAACTAGGAATCTCTCTAATGGGAACTTAAGGAAATTCATTGCCCGGAAAACTACCAGTAACAACATCAAACACTTGTTGTTACAGTGCAACTCACACAAGAGTTCAGTCTTCAATCCTAACAACCTAGCACTTCAATTTTTTAGCTCCAAAACGCTCTAGTAGGCTCTAGAATTCGCCCAACCTTCTCTCTCTATCTCCAGTGATCTTATTCTTTTCTCTCTTCTTTTTATTCATGTAAAACTCAATGTGTAAACTTCCTATTATTCCCATACAAATTTCCTATATTTTTCCGAGCCAATTGATTTCTTACTCTACCTAATGTTGATTGCACTTCAACTCCAAATAACTATGGGATGTGACTTCCCACACCCACCCTCTTACATGCATTCAATGATCGATCTCTCATACACTCAAACAGAAAAATAGAAGGTTGTCCCCAATGATAAAATTCAGAAATATAGGTTTGGATTAATACCCATAAATAATTTTCACCTTGGACCCCACTTAGACACTCTCTTCTTGTAACATACCCACTATAATCCCTAGTTTAATTTATGCATAATGTAGATATGAATATGTCTATGGCCAAGCGATGTAATATGTGAATTGTATTTCTAATTTTAATAAATATAATGTGACACCAACTACTAGGAATATGGACAGAGATGGGGGATGATTTATCCACAAGAGAGGGAAATGTATAGAAGTGTCTAAGAGGGGTTCAAGGAGGAAATTATTTATGGGAATTAATCCAAACCTAGATTTCTAAATTTTATTATCATTTGGGAAAACCTTATATTCTTCGGTTGAGTTAATGAGAGCCCTGTTGAGCACTCAACACACCCTAAAAGTATTTGCGAAAACTTTTTTTTTCTTTTTGGGTACCACTTTTCTTTTTTCTAAGTCAGATTCTATATCATGGATGAATCATTTTTTCTTTTATAACATTAAACCTCATCATCATCCATTTTGTTTAGTTTTGACGGATTGAAATTTTTCTAACTAACAATGTGTGATAGGCCCAAAAGGTGCACGGTTTAAAACTGTTAACAAACGTCGATCGACGAAATTTTGCCTATAGGATAGTATTTTAACATTGCCGATACGCTTCAGCATCGGTAAGTTTCAAGAGGTAAATCACAAATGGAAAAGATTGCCATCACCAATTGTTGATCGTCGACACATCTTCGGCGTTGGTAGAATTCAAGAAACAAAACTGCGGAAATTTTCACTTTAACACTTCGTCGATCGTTGACTGTTGATCATCGCTACGATGTTGGTGTCAGTAGAATATAGTACGGAAACTAGACTTATGTCTAAAGGAAATCACCAATCTCGAATAAATTCTTCCCACAGAAAGGTCAAAATCAACCGACATGTGTCTTTTCCGTGTAAGCAGTTCGTATGACGCGACCTATTTTCCCTACATCATCTCTTGATGTTCCCTGGGCCATGTTCGTATCTCCAAGTCAACATTTCCACATCAGCACTATACGGAGTTTTGGGTTGGCATCGGAGCTTTCGGCTAAAGGTATCAACACAAAACGTTTAAAAAAAGCGTCGATGTCGATCCACTCATTTGTTATCGGAAGACTAATAGAACATCATGCGATGGGGGTTTTCATCGAACCTTCCACATTCTACATTAGTGATCCTAGCCGCGCTACGCTTTGGTTCCATTTCAATACCCTACCTTTTTTCCCCAATAATGATCATACCAGTGTTGAAAATATGAGAAGGCTCAATAGTTTGATGGGATACTTTCAATAGGGATAAGATCGTATTTTATTATTTAAGAGGCCAATTAATGTTTCTCGCAGCCCATGTTACTATCTTGCACACTGACCAAACAGTAGAAGCTTGAATCCTCCGATGAACTACGAAGTAACCCGCCCCTGCACTGCCAGTTTGCATTGCATTTAATCCCGAGCATGGTTCAGATTTAGTGATGGATTGTGTAGGGCACATTTACACCCTTGAATTTAAGAATTGATGCAAATAAGGTAAGTATGCTATCTGTTTAAATGACAAATACATATTCAAACGTGCTATTCTGTGCACAAATATTTTATTCCCTAGGGTAGTCGAAGGAGCGAGAAAACATGTTGAAGAGCTTACAACTGATATTTAACTCTAAACCAGGTCAATCTTGTGCAAGGAAGAGGTATGCATTCTCGTTATCATTTCTATATTTTCAATTGCATCTATAATACTTGTAGATGTTGGTATCTCACTATGTATGTTTTCAGAAAATGCCTCCAAGAAAGCCTACAACCAAGCGATCACCAAGGACACCCAAACTAAAGGAACCAGAGGTTGGGGAAGGATCTACGTTGAGCTCTAAAAAGGTGTTGGATTTCGTCTCAAAGACGAATCGGTTCTCTGCACATCCACCAAGAATCATTTTACCCAACCTCTGGTGTTCAGTGACACGGAGGCAACCACAAGTTCTAAAGTGGTTCGCTCGCATTGGGGTGACCTATACAACAAAATTAGCCAGGAGAACTACCGTGAGTTCACACCTTATAGAAATTTGAATGTCTGAATATTGGATGATGAGATGTTTCCAAACATTCAGAGATCAAATCTGCATAGGGTGGCTAGTCGGACCCCAGTTCTGCCCTGCATCAAGACCTTGGGATGGATAATTGACCATGCTGACACGGTGAAGTGCACCATCAACAATGAGAAAGGCAAGTGTGTTGGTGTTTTCCTTCCAATGGAGGTGCAGAAGTACTACAAACTTAGAGACCCAGAGGAAAGGCTAAACACAAACTTCATGGTCAAGTTCTACGAGATTCATGATACCAGCCAATTTCTAGCCTTATGGTGGAAAGAAGACAAGAAATTCACAAATAGGATCATTGGCTGGTACAACACAGTAAATCTTCGAGAGCCATATATGTATTTGATGGCATTAATCTATTGGTTATATGGAGAAAGGGATTGCTTCAAATTTTCAGAGGCATGGATGCGCTTGGGATACACCGTGGCGATTTCAGGGAGAAACTTCAATGGGGGAGCCATTATCTCTAAGTGGATCAGTATAAATATTTCATAGGACCAGCAGCTAAAGGAAGAAGAGGTTTTGACCTTCTACATGGCATCCTACTTGTTGGATGTAATTTGCACAAGGAACGTTTCTGCAAGTATGAATTTGAGCTGGAATATTGTCTAATTGCTTGTACATGTCTATTTCATCATATTGTGGGAAAACAGATACAAGATATCATATGCTTTAATATTCGATGAGTTCATCATCTTTATAAAATAGTTCCCTTGGCTTTCGGTGGCAGCAAAGAAGATGATAGCAAAATTTGGCCACTGGTACTTCGAAGAAGCTAGCACTTATATTAGAGTGTTCATAGCTACCGACGCACCCCACCTTCTCCCTGTTCATGTCTGGTATCCCCTCATCTTGGGGGAGATCCTCTACTAGAACATCTTGCAAGGCTACAATGCCTCCTTAGTCAAATACAAGAAGAGAGATTTCACTCCCTATGGTTTCCACATAGGATTTTACATGGTCAGAAACACTGCGCAAGCGAAACAAGAGGGGTTGAATCAGCTCGAATATCGGTTGTAGAAATTATCTAAGGTCCTATGAGGCTGCCATCTAAGGTATGTCCTTGACCTTAGTATGGCTCTAAGTTTCAACTGTATGGCTGTCTTCTTTTGTTGTTTTAGGACAGAAAACAGTCATCCCACTTTCTGCTCAATGTTTTATACGTTAAGTGCTCTTTTAAGGTGCCCTTGCAAGTGTTTTCTTATCTCAATGTTAGCACATGCAATATAACTTAAAACACATAACACTACCTCTAGATCTTGAACTTTAAAATGTTGATCTACACTTCTAAACATGCATAACTTTGACACAGGTATTTTTGGTCAACATGACCCTGGATAAAACCCCCCCCCCCAAGGAAAACCAGTTTGGGATATATGTCTATATAATGATGATCAAAGCAAGAGATACAAAAAGTAATGAAATACAATGGAACCTTTGTACATAGCAAGCTCCTCACGAGCCTTGCCACAAGAAACAGAGAAAGAAGTTCCCAAACTGTGGTGCACCCTCTCCCTATGTTTCCCTTTGCACTGAAATGAAGCGCCCTAGCTCATCAGTAACCCAATGAAAAAATCCCTCCACAGGAATGTCCTCTCCTATGCTTCCTCTCCATATAAATTGTCAGAGCTCGAATCCTCCAAGTAGCTGCGAGTCCTCTCAACTCATGCACCCTCCTCTAAGCAAAAATGATCACAATAAATAAATTGAACCTGAAACTGAAAGTCTCTCTCCACATAAACAAGCACCCAAGCTCTCCTCTCCCAATGCATTAGACCTCATCCTGATATGACAAGTCCTCCTCTCCTCATGATCAAATGATGGATAATAAATGCACCCCTCCTCCTAGATATGTGCCCCTCCTCCATATGCATGCTCCCTCTGAAGAATGAAGGCTAAACCTCCATGGATAACCTCTCCATGCAAGCTCCAAGCTATCAAGAGCCTCTCCTCAAGCTCTCAAGGGTTTTAGTCAAACCCTCATGAAGTGCGCCCCTCTCCTCCTCAAGATATGTGCCCCTCTTCTCTTCTCCAAAAGTCTCAAGTGAAGAATAAGTCTCAAAAATGCCTTTACCCTCTCTTTAGCCTCCTCATGCCAACCCTAAAAGATCAATGGCCTAGATTATATCTAGCCAAGTCTAATCAATGGGTGAGATCAACTCCAAAAATCTCACTAAGGAAACCCACTTTCCTTAGTTGCTTTATGTCTATTAATTCACCCACATTGTGAATTAATTGTCACTTTATGACTTAAGTGACATATTTCACTTTTGACTTAAAACTTCTAAGTCAAAGTGAAATTAGAATCATAAAGTAAAGTATGAGGGTAATAGTCTTCCCCCTTTGTGCTTAGAGACTCGTAAGCACATGGGGACCATTTTCCAAGGTACCCAATCTCAACACTCCCTCTTACCAAGGAAAGTGCTCGTCACCACTAATATCATCCTCTCAGTGGACATGGTTGCCTCCTGGCATATGCTCGGTGAGTATGGTTGTACCCTGATCTCTGAAAGTGGACTCTGTCACAGATCTACTCAATTTGTATGATCTATAAATGGCACTGACTCTCCATCTATCCAATATCACCTAGATCTCAGCATCACACCGAAGATCTACACCTTGGTCTCCCACCAAGGATTTCCTCCTTCTTTTGGCCTCTCACCAAGAGTCTCTCTCTTGGAATCTCACCAAGAGTCTCCCTCTCTTGGTCTCTCACCAAGAGTCATGAACTTGGCCTCTCGCCAAGTTACCTCCACCTGAAGTGGATCCAAAACCTGATATGCCCGTCTCAGAAGCTATGTGAGGCTCAAGCCTCTGTGGTGACCTATTGCTCCTCCTCATCAACCTCTAATGCTCTAAAGCTGTAGCACCAACTCTCTGTCTACTCGGTTGCTCTGAAAATTGTAGCTATACTGGGTGGACCAGTCACCCACTCTGAATATGTTCAGGGACACTGAGTATCATCTCCCTCTGAATCACTATTGTGCGTCAGTCGGTCCTCCTCAACTCGGTCTCCCCATCTATTGTTGGATGGTGTAATAGAAGATAAAGTAGAAATGAATGCAGACTCTTTGGCAAACTGATCACTAAAATCTATCTCCTTTGTTGTCACTGCTGACCCATCCTGGTGCTTCTTCTTCTTCTTGGGACACTATCTTGCATAGTGACCCATCTCTCCACAAGAAAATCATCTCACTGTGCTCATGTCTCTCCTCTTACCACTACTACTATTGCTCTCTCCTCCCTGTGGTGGGGCCCCAAACTTGGGACCCTGCCGACCTCCATGGTTGGTCTTCTTCTTGCCCTTTGTCCAAAGAGAAAGGTCCTCAACACCCTGACCAATATACTATCATTGTTGGTCACTGTCCAGAAGCTTCTGATGCTAATTTGATCTCCTCCTGGACGAAGTCATCCCACATCCTCTCCCATGTAGGCATGACCTCCCTAGCAACTATGCCACGTACAAATGGACCCCATAGTTTGGTGAAGCTATTCATATCTTGCCTCACCAAAGAGTTAGGGTCAACAACCTCACCGACAGCTCCAAGATCGTCTCTGATCTGAGTGTATTTTCCAAGGAATGAAGTAACCAACTCGTCCTCGAGCATGTGAATGCCCCTCAGTTGGTCATGAAGAACCATCTTCCAGTTCTCATTATATCTCTCATACAACTTGCACAAATATGCCCACATCTTGAATGCACAAGTCTTCCCGGTCAAGTGGGGAATAATGTGATCTCTCACAGCATCCCAAATGATCCTCTTCACCTTGTTGTTCCTCCTCTTGAATTATTCTACCAAGACGGGATCAGTGACAGGAATGGGAGGAACAACTGCCTTGACTATGTCCCATAGCTCGAGATCCTCTAAGATGAAGATCATCCTCACCTTCCAAGGCGACCAATTTCTAGCCCCGGCTAGCCTATCCTCCACACGCATCTGAGATGCTGACATGTCTGCCAACTATGCTCACTCTGATGCTCCCAATGCAAAGGAACATTGCCTCACTCCTGTCAACACAAGTGTGAAAAGAGGCAAGCAAATCCACGACCTCACTCTTAATCTCTAGGTGTGAAAAGAGGTCGTCTCTACAGCCTCACTCCTGTCCACATAGGTGTGAAAAGAGGTTGTCCACAAGTGTCAAAAATCAGCCCAACAAATCTACCCACAACTATCCACCAACACTATAAACTAGTTGTCCAAAATCTACCCTGAGTCGTGCAACTGGCAATGAAAGAGAGGTACCTTCAGATCTGAATTTTACCCAATGTTTTGGACTATAAAATTGCTATCCAAAACAGCCAACAAATCTGATATAAAAACTTCTCCAAACTGCCCAAAAAGTGCTCCAAAATCAACAAGTCTAAGCCATCTTTGGATCTGATACCATGTAGAAATTATCAGAGGTCCTACGAGGCTTCCATCTAAGGTCTATCCTTGACCTTAGTATGGCTCTAAGTTTCAATTGTATGGCTATCTTCTTTTGTTGTTTTAGGACAGAAAACAGTCATCCCACTTTCTGCTCAATGTTTTATAGGTTAAGTGTCCTTTTAAGGTGCCCTTGCAAGTGTTTTCTCATCTCAATGTTAGCACATGCAATATAACTTAAAACACATAACAATACCTCTAAATATTGAACTTTAAAATGCCGATCTACACTTCTAAACATGCATAAATTTGACACATGTATTTTTGGTCAACATGACCCTGGATAAAACCCCCCCAAGGAAAACCAATTTGGGATATATGTCTATATAATGATGATCAAAGCAAGAGATACAACAATTAATGAAATACAATGGAACCTGTATACATAGCAATATCCTCACGATCCTTGCCACAAGAAACAAAGAAAGAAGTGCCCAAACTGTGGTGCGCCCTCTCCCTTTGTTGCCCTCTGCACTGAAATGAAGCGCCCTAGCTGATCAGTAACCCAATGAAGAAATCCCTCCACAGGAATGTCCTCTCCTATGTTGTCTCTCCATAGAAACTGTCAGAGCTCGAATCCTCCAAGAAGATCTGCTACCAGGTAGCTTCTAGTCCTCTCAACTCATGTGCCCTCCTCCAAGCAGAAATGATCACAATAAATAAATTGAACCTGAAACTGAAATTCTCTCTCCATGGAAACAAGCACCCAATCTCTCCTCTCCCAATGAATCAGACCTCATCCTGATCTGACAAGTCCTCCTCTCCTCATTAGCAAATGATGGATAATAAATGCGCCCCTCCTCCTCAAGATGCACCCCTCCTCCATATGCATGCTCCCTCTGAAGAATGAAGGCTAAACCTCCATGGATAACCTCTCCATGCAAGCTCCAAGCTACCAAGAGCCTCTCCTCAAGCTCTCAAGGGTTTTACTCAAATCTTCATGAAGTGCACCCCTCTCCTCCTCAAGATATGCACCCCTCTTCTCTTCTCCAAAAGTATCAAGTGAAGAATAAGTCTCCAAAATGCCTTTACCCTCTTTTTAGCCTCCTCATGCCAACCCTAAAAGATCAATGGCCTAGATTATATCTAGCCAAGTCTAATCAATGGGTGAGATCGACTCCAAAAATCTCACTAAGGAAACCCACTTTCCTTAGTTTCTTTATGTCTATTAATTCACCCACATTGTGAATTAATTGTCACTTTATGACTTAAGTGACATATTTTACTTTTGACTTAAAACTCCTAAGTCAAAGTGAAATTAGAATCATAAAGTACAGGCTGCTTCTGCAAGCATGATCCCAAGGCCTTAGTTCCCCAACACACGGCACAGGTATCCTCCCATTGGTCGTATTCTCATGATAATTTTAAAGACGAAATATTCACTGAAGGCGCTCAATACTGGGAGGAAGTACTACAAAGAAGGGCCAACCCGAATATGATTAATTTCAAAGCGATGTCCTTGGATGAGCAAGTTGAGACAATAGATCAGATAGCTAGAGAAGCTCTCAGATTAAGAGACGAAAGAAGAGCATTAGAAGAAGTAGAGGCCCGAAGGAGGGGTATGTTGTTACTCGAAGAAACCCAAAGAGCCATACAAAGGGCGGAAGAGAATCCCCCACTTAACCCTTTGATAGAACCCTTGAGGATTACCCCGGTTGACACAAGCAATCACAGAGAATAGATAAACGACTCAGAGATAACTCCCCTAGAGGAAACCGTCGATCAAGAAAACCCCATATTTTTTTCCCACAAGAAGGATTGTTGGTGACCACTACATCTCAACGAAGGATAAAAAGAGCATCAAGTGGGATGGGTGTGCCCAATATCCTCATAGACTTAATTACCATATATGACGATGAGGAAAATTCAAAAGGCTCCTGCATGACACCAGTACCAAGCACAGAAGAAGAAGAACCAAGAGAAACATCTGCTCCAACTTCCAACGTTTTGATCCCAAATCCCCTAGAAGGAGACCATGAGGTTGGAATCACTCTGGACACTAAGTTTTTCGACCAAGTGGGAACACAGCTTCGGAAGGATAGCCCCAAAAATGACTTGGGTGTTGGTGAACAGGAAGAGGAAATGTAGCAACCAGAAATCGACAGTTCAACGGTCGACCCCCTAGCTAAGGATGGTCTTGTTCCTATCTCCCCAACTAGGAAAACGACTCCACCTGTTGATGAGGACCAGCAGGAGGCTAAGTCACCAAAGCATACAAAGACCTCCCCTACTAAGGAATTACAAGAACCGGTCATAGAACATTTCTACACAGAAAGAAGCCTAGGCAACACTCTGACCTAGGGAGATCAACAAATTCCTGAACCAATAGACGAAATTGCCAATATACAGGCGATCGCTTATGATAGAATAAGGAAAGTTGTGATGAGAAGAACGACCAAGAAAAGGATGCTCTTTCTCGATAACACACTTCTCGTCACCACAGAGGAGACGTTTCTCAACACAAAAAATGCCAAGATAGTTGAGCTAATTCGAGCAGGTATGGCTATAAATGATGCTACTTTGGACAGGGCAAGAAGGGATGAAAGGGAGGTAGCCTCCATGAAGAAAGAGTTGGACCATCTGTGCCATCAAGCGGAGTATTATAATTCAACAAAGGTGGTAGTACTCCTGAAGAGTGATTTCTGAGAAACGTAAGTGGAATTCACAAGAGAAAGGAATCTCTTCACTGCTTGCATAGCCGATTTTCAAGAAGATACCCTTATAGGGTTGGCAACCTGTAAAGACGTATAGAGATGGTATGAGAAGGAAAATCAGGCCTTGGAGTGGATCGACTACATAAGTGAAGTGCAGAAAGGTCGAGACAAAGAGGAGCATGGCATCTGAATAATGATGGATAGCAGCATCTCCCGAATCAGGAAAGCAGTTTAATACTGGGTAAGTATGGTCCAAGAACCTCAGCGGAAGATACAGGAAATATGGAGAGAATGTGAGAAAAGTTGGGAGAAATTCAACTGGGAGATGAAGAGCATTGACCTACCAGATTTTGGTCCACCGGAAGATTTTGTCGATTTGCATGACATAGTCAAACGACACACAGAGCAAGACTCAGCATGGGAAGTAGAGATTTTTCATATTTCAAGCATGACCTCAGGTCAAGTAAAGAAGTTCATGGAACACCCAATAAAAGCTCTCACAGACCTACAATGCTTAATTGTCAATATAATCAAGTACAAGGAACGGGCAATAGAGATAAAAGACGTCTTCTCCACTCTAATAGATCAGCACATGTTTCCATATGCAAACGCATGTGAAGATCTTTTCGTCAAGTGGTCAAAGTATGAGAATAAAAATCCACTCTGGTAGAACCATTAGAGAAGCAGAAGAGAATGAATAGATGAAATCTGACACGTGGCATCTTCCCAGTTTAATTCCATTGTAGTAGTTATTTTTAGACTAGTTAATTTTTGTTATAAATAAAGGCATCGACCTTGAACCAAGGGTCGATGGTTTTTGGAGAGAAAGACTTTTTTGAAATTTTGTAATAGAACTATTTTTGTGCAATTTTATTTTAATTAAGAAGTTTTGTTTAGAACCAAAGATACTTTTATCATCTAAGGCGTGAATGTGTTGAGACCGAGGAGGATTATCTCTGTCTTCGGATTAAATATTTGTTACTTTGTGGAGTAAGAGTTGTTGTGCATGTATTTAAATTTATCTTATGATGT
Organism: Picea engelmannii; assembly: GCA_009831015.1. Taxonomy (NCBI): domain Eukaryota; kingdom Viridiplantae; phylum Streptophyta; class Pinopsida; order Pinales; family Pinaceae; genus Picea; species Picea engelmannii. The sequence continues at coordinate 225,838 of ML790241.1, forward strand.
TGTAACAGTTCTTTTATTCTAATTGGTGACTAGAAATTGATTTTCTTAACCTGTGATTGATAATAGAGTATTGGAAATTACTTTTCTTGCACTAACTTCTTGTTGCATGTATGTTTCTTTTCTGCAATTGTTACCTCAGAAGATATCAAATGTCTATTAATTAAAATGGTATTAATGCTAGTTTGAAGTTATTTATATATTCTTTGTTTGCATGCTAGGGCATAAAGGTTATCCTAAACCTAGCCTTCCCCCAAAACACATTGTTAGCTTCTCTCTCTGCCATCTAGTCTAGAGTCTCATCTTCCTTTTTGTTATAACGTTAGAAAAAGAACAAAAAAGAGAACTGCATATCCTGAGGAGAATGATTAACAGAAAAAATATATATGTCAATCACAATTAAATCCCATCGATATACCCATCCAGATCACAAATCTAGAGAACCTTGCCACTCATCAAATGCTTACAAGTCTAATTGTGCCTTTTAGGCAGGTTTGCTTCATGTTGTTGAGTTAAAGGGATCTTGGACCCCTAAACAGAATTGGTGCTAGAAGGAGGGCTTGAACGAATGCATGGCTAACGATATTTCTGACAATATATTCTGCATAGCCTATAGATTATAACAAGCCCACATGCATGGCTAGTCACTATCAAGACAGCCTACACACACACAGTACTCTCAATACTAGTAACTCCCCTCAACACGAAGAGGAATAACATATGTACCATGAAATACCTTACGCTCTTCCCCACAAGGAGTTATACAAGTTCACAATGATCACAAGATCTTGCGTCTGGCAAATCAGAGCACTACCTTTAGCTCCTTTACTTCCTCATAGAAAACAAGTAAGCAGAACAGTTTTTGACACCCCTGACCAAGTTTTTTTTCACATGGTAGAAGACCTGATAGATTTTTCCCTTACTAAGATCGAACAACCCCTTAATATGATACCTGAAACACCAGCTGGTAACTACTCTGAACTTGATGATTTTGAATATGACGAGGAAGGGTCTAACTCAGATCGCTCAATTTCAGAATCAGAAGACATGGAGGATAATAATGACAACATTGAAGAAAGGGGAAATCTACCTCAAGATAATCAACCATGGTTGGCCAAAGATGCTCTGGAAATCCCAGGACAGGTGCATAACCTACCCCGACATCCAAAAAAACTACTTCCTAAATTTGACCTCAGGACCTCTGGATTGACTAAGGACCATATCAAGAAGTTCATATTGGATATAAGATTGATGAACGTGCAACATGAATATGTAGTGTGTAGGATTTTTCCTTATACCTTTGAGAATTCAGCCTCAACTTGGTATTTTAACTTACTAGTTGGTTCCATAACTAGCTGGACAAAGATTCAAAAGAATTTCTTAGACAAATTTGCGGAAGAAGCTACCACAGGAGCTTTAATGGCTGAACTCTTCGCCGCCACTATGACTCCAAAAGAAAAGGTTAAATATTTAAACCAAATATTTACCACTATCTTGAACAAATTTCAACACAAAGCTAAACCTACCCAAGAGTTGCAAATTGAAGTATATGTTAATGCTCTCCCAACTTCTATTTTTGTGTTCGTAAAAAGGGTTGCCAAACATACCCTAGCCGAAAATTTTGAAGAAGCTAAAACCATTGAATTTCAACTGAAAGGATGCAAAGAAGGTCATATCTCACTAATTAATAAGGAAACCCAACCTCTACCTAAGAGAGTACTTTTGTTAACGACAACCCCGGGAAAATCAACAAAATTAGTTCCTGATAAATAAGGAGGAGATCTAGAAAATCTGCAATGGATGATCAAAAAAATCTCCAACGAGATCGTAGATATGAAAAGGAGTGTTGGGGAGGGAAACCAAAATCAAATACATTATAAACCCTTTTTTAATAGAAATCCACCTTTCAAACTTATAGAACCTCCCCAGCTAATATAAACATCGACTTGGGGACTGTAGCATCTGACTCTCTCTGCACGTACCACCAAGAGAATCATTCAAAAAGGGACTGCCCCCAATGGTTGCATGTTATGAATTTAATGTCTAACCGATTCCTAGATGAATTCTCTCTAACCAAAAAACCCAGTAGCTCAGCAATAAACATCATCGATCAGGAAAGTCAAGAGCCCCCAGAAGAGACATCCATGTTGTTATGAGATTCAAATCACTTGATTCCTTTCAATGACATCGTTGAAGTGCAGGAACCTCCCGTTGAAATTCTAGTTGTACATACGCAAGAAAGGATTCAACCAATCCAAAGTAATCCCACCACTACTCATTTATCTAGAGGGAAACGAGCGACCAATCACCCCAAACCGCTAGTTTCTCCCCAAAGAAACCCCACGAGTATACACACACGGGAAGCTCCTAAACTAGACTACAATGTGGTAGAAGACTTGAAGAAGATGAAGGATAATGTGTATGTCATGGGCATGTGTAGGATCCCTCAACAAAAGGATTTTCTGTTATAGGCCTTAAAATCAATAGATACCCCTATGACAGGCACTAATCAAAGCAAGGTCCCACCTCGCACATATTTAACAAATAATCCAAGTGTGAATGATTGCTCTTTAGACAAAAAAGGAAGGTCTTTTGTTCCTCCTTTCCTCTTGACATTTGAAGTTTTCAACAGAAATCTACATAATTGCCTAGTCGATTCAAGGGCATCTTCAAATGTCATGCCATTGAAAATTTGCAATAAATTGAACGCAACCCCACTCAAAAGTGATAAACACGTTATACAACAGGATAGGACTTAGGTAAAGGTCAGTGGGGAACTAAAAGATGTCATGATCATAATTTCTATGCACCCCAAATTTGTCCAAGTAATTGACATAATTGTTTTAGACATCCCAGAGGCTTATGGAATGCTACTTAGTCGAGATTGGTCTGAGAAATTAAATGGATATTTTAGTACTAACTAGGCTCACCTCTGGCTTTCATTAAAGGGACATACAAACATGATTAGAATTGATAGAGAAAGATATCTCAAACATATTGTAATTGATTTAGAGACTTTGAATGAACCCTCGTCGCTTGGTTTCCCTGTGTTAGGAAACTATCTTATACATACCTCCCAGGCAAGAATCTCCTGCATCATGGAACTTGTCCAAAAAACCTAAACCCTAGATAAAGGAGAGCCCTTAGGTTAAAATACGCTCAATATTGCCTCATAAATTATGTTCTTTTCCACGTAAACTACAATGGAGTACTCCTTAGATGTCTTGAACATAATGATGTAGAAAAGGTACTCAAAGAACTCCATGATGGCCCACCAGGCGAACATTTTGCAGAAGAAACCACGGCTCACAAAATATTAAGGGATGGTTATTATTGGCCCACTTTGTTCAGAGATGCTCATGCATATGCCAAGAAATGTAAATCTTGTCAAATGAGCGTTGGTAGGAAAAGAGACCAGCCATTCCACTCCAACCAGTGACCATATCCAAACCTTTTGAGCAATGGGGAATAGATGTCATCGGAGAAATTACTCCAAATTCTTCGAAACAACATAAGTATATCTTGACTGCAAAAGATTGTTTCACAAGGTGGAAAAAGGCTATCCCTCTCACGCATATTAATGAAAATGTAGTGATCCAATTTTTAGAACAACAACTCATAAAAAGGTTTGGGATTCCTTCCGTCCTCATTTTTTACAATGCCGCCTATTTTTCTTCCAAATGGTTGACAAAATTCACCCTCGATAAAGGGATCATAATAAGATATTCTGCAAACTATTATTTGTAAGGGAATGGAGTAGCAGAGTCAACTAATAAAAATCTGGTGCGAATTTTAAAAAATGCAGTTGTTGAAAATTAGAGAAATTGGCATAATTTACTTCATAATTCCATGTGGGTAGATAGAGTGACACCTAAATAAGCCATAGGAAACTCTATGTACTTTCTAGTATATGGGAAAGAATCCATTCTCCCAAAAGGATTGTACCTTCCATCTTTACAGCTTTCCTAGGCATCAAGAGGTGAGCCCTCATCCACTCTACAGCAAAGGATTGATACCCTTCTCATGTTGGATGAAGAAAGGGAAAAGGATAAATTTAAGTTCACCGCTCATCAGCAGGTGGTTAAAATATGGTTCAACAAACATAAGGCCAAAGAAAAAAAAAATTGAAGTAGGAGACCTAGTCTTGAAGTGTGATAAAGCAAACGAGTCCAAAGGAAAACACTCAAAGTTCCAAAATCTATGGCTCGGACCTTTTCAGGTGGCCAAGAAGATCGGAGCATGCACATACCGGTTGCAAAATCTGAGGGGTGAGTCTGACACCCTCCCGGTGAACGTCCAAGCCCTAAAACAATACCTCTC
>ML790241.1:230185-276434 GCA_009831015.1 Picea engelmannii
TGTGTGTGTGTGTGTGTGTGTGTGTGTGTGTGTGTGTGTGTGTGTCTTTTGATGATTTGTTTGAGTTTCTTTTTCTTTCTAGCATACATTTTGATCAAACTGAGTGTGTGGGTTTAGGGACGACCGATTGAAAATGCCTTTTCTTTTCTTTCTTTTGCTTGTTATTTTCTTTAATTAAGTTGTGTTTTGTAAATCAATGGTTGATTTTAATAAATATAGTAGAACAGAATCTGCTTCTGACCTGCACTGGCATGAAAAATAAGAGATATTGAACAAACACAAATTTCCAAAGAAGATATACATCTTGTCTTTGCAAGCATACTACCTTGGTAAGTGATGAAATATATGCTTGGTGGTCTCGTAAACCCAAAAGGAAATGATGGCTAGTTGGAAAGGATCACATGTACCTCTAGACAGAGCTAGGAAAGGCTTCACCTTAATAGTTTCACCTTGCCAAAAACAGATGTCCTCCTCTCTGACTCATTCATGGAATTTCTTCCAAAAGAAAATGATCTATATTAAAGGAGTGCAAAGTCCGAGAGGGTATGCAGATAACTCCGTCGGGGCTATGGACGCTCGCTAGCAGCAGAGCAAGGTCTGTGATGTCGGGGTGACTCTGTCGAGAAATCAGAGCGACACCATAGCAAGGGAGTAATAATAACTAAAAAATGGCCTCAATCTAGTGGATTCCTTGCCCGGATCTTGTCAAAGAAGGGCATGAGTCATAGTAAAGAGTAAAGAAGGTGGAAAAGGGGATGAACTCCATAGGCGGATCTGGATTCACGAACCTTGGGAAGTTGTGTACGCATTGATAGGAAAGGTTCTATTGAAATCAAATCCACATGGTTTCTCAATCATATTTTTCACCAGCTAAGCCCAAAGGAAGGAGCAGAGATCTTGTTTTCGCCCAGAGAATCACCATTTGTTGAGCACTCAACACACCCTAAAAGTATTTGCAAAATATTTTTTTCTTTTTGGGTACCACTTTTATTTTTTCTAAGTCTGAGTCTATATCACGGATGAATGGATTTTTTCTTTTTTGTCATTAAACCTTATCCTCAGCCATTTTGTTTGGTTTTCATGGATTTAATTTTTTTAAGTAACAGTGCGTGATAGGCTCGAAAGGTGCATGGTTTAAAACTGTTAACAATCGTCGATCAACGAAATTTGGCCTATAGGATAGTCTTTTAACAACACTGATATGATTTGGTGTTGGCAAGTTTCAAGAGGTAAATCGCAAATGGAAAATATCGCCATCACCGATTGTCGATCACTGACACATCTTCAGCGTCAACAAAATTCAAGAGATGAAAATGCAGAAATTTTCACTTTAACAATTCGTCGATCGTCAACTGTCGGTCATTGTTACGACGTCAGCGTCGTTAGATTATGGTGCGAAAACTAGAGTTATGTCTAAAGGAAATAATCGATGTAGAATAAACGCTTCCCATGGAAAGGTTGAAATCAACTGCCACGTGTCTTTGTCATGTAAGCAGTTTGTACAACATGGTCTGTTTTCCCTATGTCATATCTTGATGTTCCCCAAGTCATGTATGTATCTCCAAGTCAACATTTCCATGTCAACATTGTACGAAGTTTTGGGTCGGCATCGGAGCTTTTGGCTAAAGTTATCAACGCAAAAAGTTTAAGAAAATCATCGACGTTGATCCACTCGTTTCTTATCGGCAAATTGATAGGACATCATACGACGGGGGTTTTCATCGAACCTTCCACATTCTACATCGGCGATCTTGGCCGCTCTATGATTTGGTTCCATTTCAAGACCCTCCATTTTTCCCCAACGATGATCATACCAGTGTTGAAAATACAAGAAGACTCGATATTTTGATGGCATACTTTCGGCAAGGATAAGATCAGATTTTGTTATTTAAGAGGCCAATTAATGTTTCGCACAGCCCACGCTACTATCCTGCACACCGACCAAACAGTTGAATTTTGAATCTGTAGATGAACTATGAAGTAACATGCCCCTACATCACCAGTCTGCATTGCATTTAATCCCAAGCATGGTTCGGATTTAGTAATGCATTGTGTAGGACACATTTACACCCTTGAATTTAAGAACTAATGCGACAAGGTAAGTATGATATCCATTAAAATTACATAGACATATTCAAACGTGTCATTCTGTGCACAAATCTTTTATTCCCCGGAGTAGTTGAAGGAGCGAGAGAACACATCAAAGAGCTTATAGTTGATATTTAACTCTAAGCCAGTTAATCTTGTGCAAGGAAGAGGTATGCGTTGTATTTATCATTTCTATATTTTCAATTACATCTATAATACTTTTAGAGGTTGGTATATCACTATGTATGTTTTCATAAAATGCCTCCAATAAAGCCTACAACCAGGCACTCACCAGCGACACCCAAACTAAAGGAACCAGAGGTCAGGGAACGATCTATGTCGAGCACACCAAGGGAGATGGATTTATCCTCAAAGACAAAATCTGTCATCCACACGTCCAAAAAGAATCATTTTACCTAGCCTCCAGCGTTTGGTGACACAGAAGAAACCACAGGGTCTAAAGTGGTGCTCCCGCATTGGGGCAACCTGTACTACAAAATTATCTAGGACTACCCTGAGTTCACTCCTCATAGCAATCTGGATGTCCAAATATTGGATGACGAGGTGTTTCCAAACATTTGGAGGTCAAATATGCATAGGGTGGCTAGCCGGACCCCAGTTATTCCCTACATCGAGACCTTGGAATGGATAATTGACCATGCTGACACGGTGAAGTGCACCATCAACAACAAGAAAGGAGAGCGTGTTGGTGTTTTCCTTCCGATGGAGGTGCAGAAGTACTACTAACTTAGAGACCTGGAGGAAAGACTAAACATAGACTTCATGGTCAAGTTATATGAGATTCATGATACCGACTGATTGCTAGCCTCGTGGTGGAAAGAAGACAAGAAATTCACAAATAGGAGCATTGTCTAGGACAACATAATAAATCGATGAGAGCCATACATGTATCTGATGGTGTTAATTTTTCGGTTGCATGGAGAAATGGATTTCTCCAAATTTTCAGAGGCATGGATGCCTTTGGCATACACCGTTGCTATTTCGGGGAGCAGTTTCAATTGGGGAGCCATTATCTCCAAGCATCTTAGTATAAATATTTCACGGGGCCAGCAGTTGAAGGAAGAAGAGGTTTTGACCTTCTACATGGCATCCTACTTGTTGGATGTAATTTGTGCAAGGAACATTTTTACAAGTATGAATCTGAATTGGCATAATTTTGAATTGCCTGTACATGTCTATTTCAGCATATTGTGGGAAAATATATACGAGATATCATATGCATTAATATCTGATGAGTTCTTAGCCAGGGTATACTTCATCATATTTATAAAAGATTTCCCTCAGCTTTCGGTGGTGGCAAAGAAGATGATAGAAAAATTTGGCCACTCGTACTTCGAAGAAGCTGGCACTTATATTAGAGTGTTCAGAGCTACCGATGCACCCCACCTTCTCCCTTTTCATGTCTCGGATCACCTCATCTTGGGGGAGATCTTGTACCAGACCATCTTACAAGGCTACAATGCCTCCTTGGTCAAAGACAAGAAAATATCTTGCATTCCATATGGTTTCCACATAGGATTTTACATGGTCAGATACACTGCACAAGCGAAACAGGAGTGGTTGAATCAACTTGAGTACTGGTTTCATACAGGTCACTTTTGTAGGAATGAATCCAATGGCTTATTTCCCCAAGACATTGTCCACGTATCCTCCTATTGGTTGTATGCTCATGATAATTTTGAAGATGAAATCTTCACTGAAGACGCCCAGGACTGGGAGGAAGTATTGTAAAGAAGGGACAACCCGAATATGACTAAGTTCAAATCGATGTCCCTGGATGAGTAGGATGAGACAATAGAGAAGAAAACTCAAGAAGTTGTCAAGGTAAGAGATGAAAGCATAGTAGTAGAAGCAGCAGAGGGACGAAGAAGGGGGATGATGTTACTCGAAGAAGCCCAAACAGCCATACAAAGGGTGGAAGAGAATCCCCCACTTAACCCTTTGATAGAACCCTTGAGGATTACCCCAGCTGACACAAGCAATTGTGAAGAAGAGATAAACGGCTCAGAGACAACTCCCCCAGAGGAAACCGTCGATCAAGAAAACCCCAGCTATGTTTTCCCACAATAAGGATCGCCAGTGACCACTACATGTCAATGGAGGATAACAAGAGCATCAAGTGGGACGGGTGTGCCCAATGTCCTCATAGACTTAATTTCCATATATGACGATGAGGAAAATTCAGAGGGCTCTCGCATGACACTAGTACATGTTATAACCCTAAATTTCTCCATACATGCATACCTGGCACTTGGCCCTCTTACTTACTATTTTTTCCAAGCCATCACTGAGTTGCTCTTCTTAAAAACTCATTTTTTGAAGATGCACACGTCATGCACCAATACTATCCGCGTACACACACTTGTTGCACCACTACATCCTGCGTATGTACGTTAGCTGCTACACTACGTATGTACGTTAGCTGCGTATCCTGCATATGTATGTTAGCTGCATATACTTGCAAAAGTTGCAAGGAATTCGTTGATATTATGGGCTATTGGGTAGTTTCCCAACTAATCCACCGCCTATAGCCCGTCACCCAATTGAATAAACATCATTTTCCCATACAAAAGGAGGTGTTGGGGTCTCATTCCATATCTAGACATAATAACAGTGAAACTCTACCCGTTTCACATCCCCTCCTTGCCCCAAGCATTTGCACCCTTGTTGTGAGAATTGCCTCAGAATTCCCCATTTTTCCCTTTTTCCTCCATCATAAGCCCATTCCATTTCCCAAGAAGAAGGTTGAGAGGAGAAATATACATGAAGGTGCACTTGGAGCTTGGTGAAGAGGAGCTCAAACCAGGCTCGTGGAGCAGTAGTTGGCATTGGTTGTAAGTAATCATTGTATTATCAATAAAAGAAGTACTTTTCCTCTCCCAGAACATGATGTGTTGAATGTTTTCATTCGTTTTATGTTTTTATTATAACATCTTACCCTTATTTATGTATGAAATGTATGCTTTTAGTTCCCTGTTTATCTGTCTTTGAATGCAGGCCAGCCTTTGGGAGGAGGTTTGTAGTCAGCGAAGCTATCAAGCGTGAAAGGATCTACACCGAACGCGGAGTAAAGGTAGAGTTACCAGATCATTCTTATTTTACTTTTCTTGCATAAGTCTGGGGTATGTTTGGGGTAGTTAGACAAGTAGGATACTTTTAAAGGGTTATTGATCTACCTATATTGTAAACCCTAGTGTATCCATAGGGGGGGGTTTCCCACTAGTAGAACTAGTGACCATATTGAGGAAGCCTCTAGGGTTTTTGGGTGTGTGATTGGTTTTATACCTTTTTGAGTTTCTTTTTTAGTCTGTTGAGTCTTTCAGGGGTTCTAGTCACCTATTGGTGTCATACCAGTTCTCCCTTCCCTTTCAGTCTGTCTATTTAATTTCTTTTTTCAAGAAATACATAGGTGTATGCAACATGTTGTGGGTCAGCACATGGACATATGTGCTCTGCTTTATAGACAGCCTGCGTGCATACGCAAGCTGCTTAAGGATCAGTAGCGTACCTATGTCAAGAAATTTTTTTTAAGAAGAGGCAGTGAACCTCTTCCTTGATTGAATTTTTACTTCTCGGGGGTTCTTAATTAAGATCAGTGTCTCTGGTTTTTATAGTCAAAGCCTGGGTTAGATGTCAGTTTGCTTATCTTTTTTAAAAAAATATTTCTTGTGTTTATTTCGAAAGGGTTTTAGGCAAGTCTTTGATCAGCCTGTTTGGTGTCTTTAGCGACTCCCTGTGATTCTTAGTGGGCCAGAGGTCAGTTTTAGTCTTGTCTTGTTTTTCACTTTTTCCCCTTTCGCTTGCTTTAAATAAAAAGAAAAATAATTTATTTCAAGTTTCTTATTTGAAGCATTTAAAAAAAAAAAAAAAATTCATTTCTTAGTTTGGTAAAGTAGTTAGGGTTAGTTTTCTTACTTGTTATGAAAAAGAGTTCAATTTTTAAGATATTTAACTGATTTTATAGAATTTAAGTAGCTTGTAGTCAAGTGAAATTTTGTTTTAGTTAAAGATCTTGAAAATAGTTAATTATGAAAAGTTGGTTAAAGAGTTAGTTGCAAATCTTTATTGTTAACTAGAAGTAATTTTTCTTTCAGTTTCATTTACTTCTCGTTCTTCGTCTCCCATACACATCACTAGTTTCACTCCCATTTCCATGAGTTAAAACAAGCCATTTAAAATAAACGCTAATTAAAATCAATTAAACTTTATGTTTGTAGGGTCAATAAACTAGTTTAGGCTAGAGCCTTGAATTAGGTTGGAGAGGAAACTCTTCAAGGCTTATAAACAAACATTGGAGTCAGAGCTAGGGAGTGAAAAAATTCCAGTGACGTGAAAGTTATATGGGACCCCCCTCTAACACATGGGCTAAACACGAGGTTGCATGAGGAAAGGTAGCGGAGATAACTGCTCCAAAGTCGGACCAAACATAATGGGGAATTCGTAGTGAGGACTTGTTGTGGGATACTGTCGGTTGCATTTTCCTACAGAGCTTCGTGGACCTCGAATCCGTTCAATATCCTCAGTTGTCTTTTGGACCACTTTCTTTTGATACCCTCGATAGGTTTCAGTCTTGTTACCCTGCTCATTTCAGTCCACCTGACCGACGACTGTACCTGCTTGGTGATTGTATATGAGCTGGAAACTTAGTTGCCTTTATTCTATAGACTTACGCAAGTGACTGCAGGGGTATACCGTAGTACCTAGTGCAGATGTCAGGCCACGCTTTGCAGAGTATACCTAGACGATGCTTCCATTTTTTATTTGCACTTGCACCGGTAAGTTTCTCTAGTGTTGGTTGGCGTAATTGTTCTTCCAACTAGATAGTGGTTCGCATGCTTTATCTTGTAGGAAATTTTCCATTGTGTGCTTGTTTTCAAATGTTAGTAAAATCCTTACTGTGTCATTGATATTTTCACAAAGTGGAAGATCAAGAGAAATGTCATTCGTGAAGGCTTTAGGGCCTGCCGCCAATTACATTGGAGCCACCACCGCCATTGTTACAGTGAAGACTTGACCAGCAAGGGTCATTCGAAGCGACCGAGCCACATGAAATTGTGCTTGAGCCAGCTCTAAGAGGAGAACACTCGAATCCGAAGGAACCTGTTGTTTCTTACCTTGGTGTGGAAGCTCTCTAGCCAACCAACACTCTAATCACTGACTTGTCAGCGCCACTCTTGATACAAGTTGTCCCTCCAAGGGTAACGCATCACGAGCATTAGATAGTCTTTCAAAAGCTATGGAAGCAAATGTTTCTACTTCGTCAGGGAGTCATCACACTCCCTCAACGGATGCCACCACAGGGGGTATTCCACCTCCTAACCCACCTTTGTCGGTCCGGACCACCATGGTCTCAACCACCTCTACTTCAGGCAGTGGTCTGATTCCATTGTCTGCAGCGGGCACTGCTCCATTAACACAAAGTGTGGCGGGCTCTCCATTTTCATATGGGATGCCCGACTTTGATACAAACTCCTTCCTTACCTACTCCACCCTACAGACCATGGGTCTGGGGGCAAGGAGCTCAAACGCTCTTTTGCAAGGGTCCATGGGGGCACCTTAGCCTCCTATAACTCTATCCCTTACGATGGGATTCATATACCTCCTTCGTCCCCCACACTCGGTGATGCTCCCCAGCCGCCCTTCGAGCCGAACATGAACTATAGCTTGTTTGGAGGAGGTTGTCTAGGATTGTCTTCCTACACCACATCGGTGGGTTCAATTTCATTCTCTTTGCTCATCGTGTTTGGTAATAATGCTTTCTCGTCAGTTGTAGTCTCGGTTGGGGTGAAACCTAGTTTTGGACAACATAATCTTGTGCAGGGTACTATTCCTACATAGGGGGGAAACACAGGAGTCTTCTCCTCACAACGACTCTGGAATCCGTGGCAGGAATCAGTTCCCTTGTCAGGGATGCCGACAAGGGGAAATCTCTTCCATGGCCAATGGAACCCCAGGCAAGGCTCAGTACCTAGGCCCATCAGATAGGTTGGGGGAAACCCTTTCCAAAATATTTGAAACAAAATGCAGGGAGCCATCCCTATCAAATCCTCGACGTCATATTACAAGAATCAGCCGATGAAGTCCCAACAAATGCAACATCCGTACGTTGGCCAAGGCCATGGTATTTACCAGAACCATGGTCAACAACCCAACTTTTCCTGGAAACCTAGTGCCATTCAAACTCCAGGCTCCGTTTTTGTTGTACATAGTACTCAGCCCAAATTACCATTTATGGCAACGTTACATTTTCCAGAATTGTCAAGGTTGATAATGACCTGATTTTTCACAATCTTTGTTGGCCCCTGATGTCGACTAAGTTTCCCTTGGACATTTTGAAGTTCGAAGGAAAGCCTAGTGAATATTTAGGTGATCACGTGACCACTTTTCACCTATGGTTCTAGTCAAAATCATTGTGAGATGACTCTATATAGTTGTGTCTATTTCAATGCAATCTTATCGGTGGGGTCGCGAAATGGTACATTGAGATCGAACACTTAAGATACTCTTACTTTAGCGATTTGGCGATGGTTTTTCTAAACCATTTCCAACTACCTGTGAGATATGATGTCAGAAATGAATTGATGGCCAACTTTGAGCAGACGAAGGTTGATCATATCTCGAATCACATCTGAGAATGGCGATGTCAGAAGAGTTTGATAAAGGTACAGGTCCCACCGGATTTCCTAGTGGAGTGGTTCCTGAAGTCTTTGGTACCTCAGTTGTCCAAGGACGTTGCAACGTCGGGAGTGTTTTCAGAGGAGGAGGAAATAATGAGAGCACAACAGCTCGAACCGATATACTCTCAGTCTAGTTTACTCTATGAGATTTTTCTAAATGCACCACCGTCCATCCTTGACAAGGCCAGACGTAAGTCTAGACCACATGCCGATGGTATAGTTCGTTCAGCACAAGCAAATCCAATTGATCAGCTTTCAAATTAATTGCGACAATTGTCGATATAGCAGACAGTGGCCAACTATCCCTCCGGTTCGGCTACTCCCCCTACCCAAACGTCGGGCGTACACAGTGTGTAGTCGATGAACCCGAAGGCCAACCAGCAGCCTGACAGAAAGAAAAAACAGTGAAATAAGAAGGTTAAGGGGGATAAGAAACCCAACAACAATGTTGGTGGGGGAAACATAGAGAAGATAAAGTCGAAGTATCTATGTAACCTCTGCATAGAAGACCACCCGACTCACATGTTCCCTTGACTTGTGGAGGCCTAGAAGTTATTGGCGCAGCAACAGCCTGTTGTGTTAACGAACCCATTTCCACATGGGAAAAATATGACTAAAGCCTCTTCAAGCGCAGATGGGGGAAGTCAATGACCCCCTCCATCTTCTAGTAATCCCTCGGCCGCAAAAGTTTATATGATGAAAGGTGACGCTTACATACCAAGTAGGGCACATGATTACGGAATGTCGGAAACTGATGAAAAGGGTAAGGAAGTCGTAAGCCCGTATGTTCCTCTCCAGATTGAGAAGACGATGGGTGAAACAATGACACGCATCCTGAAAGGGGTGTTTAAGAAAGCTTCGCATAATTCGAATGTCAGGTCCGCCCAGAATTACTCTGTGGTGGAGGATTTGTTATAAACCCCTTGCGCGATGTTTTCTTTGGATGTCCTCCATCGTTTCCCTTCACAGAGAAAGGCTCTGTTTTCCTCTTTGGGATCTGCTGAGACCTATAATCCGGAAATGATCATTCTTGATACAACCGACTTGAAAACTTGTCTCCCTTACCACGTGGCATTTCAAATAGTAGTGGCTCACCCCACAAAATATTTTTCATATGGTGGTTGATGAGGGCACCTCGACTTGTATGATGTCGTTTGTATGTTGGAAGGCCATTGGCCAACCCATTTTTTCTCCGTCACCTGCTCTGCTTACTGATTTCGATGGTCGTTCTTTCAGACAACCTGGAAACATCCCTTCTTTCCCTATGTAGTTAAGAGGGAAGACCATGTGCATCAAAGTAGAAGTGGTTGATGCACCTCTTGACTAAAACCCTCTGTTAGGAAGGAGTTGGACCTATGCAATGCATGCAGTGGTTGCCACAGTTTTTCGGCTCTTATTTTTTCCACATGAGGGTTGAATCGTAACCATTGACCAGTTGTCCTTCTCCAGCCCTGACCCTTCATCGGGGCAATCCATGGTCCCGATGATTGATAACCCTCAGCCCGGTGTCGTCAACGTGGGGTTTGGTTTGTGCCCACCTTTTATGGGTACTTTCGATTACCCGCCTCCTTCTGGTGATGTTAAGCTCATATCGGTTACCCCCGACCAGCCTAGGGCTGAAATTTTTCAAGTGTCGTCGTCCGGAAAGACTTACTTTAACGATATATGGAATCTTCCTTCCCCATCAACTTCGATGGAAGGGATAGGGAATCCTAGCATGGCCTTGTCCTTGTCCGCAGTAGAGGTTGCATACAGTATTGTCCAGCAAGCTTCAGCCGACCCTATCTGACTCCCGCATAGGAGTTAGATCTAGTTCTCGAGCCTATTTAGGATGAAGGTTTCCTCACCACTACCGATTCTTTAGACTTTCTCTTACCCTCTGATGAGGAGATTATAGAGGCATTGACCGATCCAAACATACCCAGGGACGATCTCCATCACAGATCTTGTTTTCTCCCGGAGTTAAGAAGAAGAGAGGCAAGTGAATTTGTGTTGACTATGACTGGAGATAGGTCTTGTCCTATTAATCCTATGTCTACGCAGGTAGTTTATGTCGAGGGTAATATGGAAACTATCGTTGAAACGATACCTATTAAAATCTCTAGAACCCCTGGCATCATGGAGAATGTCTTCATCAGAGTGGACTGCTCGCCCGAGGATATTTGGATCTATACAGATTTATTTAAGGAATTTCTCGACGTTTTTTCCTAGTCTTACGAGGAAATTCTAGGCATTGACCCAAGAATCATCGAACATGAGATAACGACTTATCCTAACGCCAAGCCAGTCCAACAGAGGCTTCATCTGGTGAATCCTTGGAAAGCGGAAACTATTAAGGTTGAAGTAGAGAAACTTCTCAAAGTCAGTTTCATCTACCCCGTTCAGTTGACTCAATGGGTGTCAAATCTTGTTCCGATCAACAAAAGCAGGGTATGATTCATGTGTGTATGGACTTTCATGATTTGAACAAGGCTTGTCCAAAGGATAATTTCCCCACCCCATTCATTGATCATATTGTCGATGAATTTGTAGGTTGTGAGGTCTTTTCTTTCATGGATGGTTTTTCGAGATACAACCAGATACAAATCAAACCCGAAGACCATCATAAAACATCTCTTATCTATCCATGGGGAACATTTTCTTATTGTAAGATGCCTTTTGGCCTAAAGAACGTTGGAGCCACTTTTCAGAGGGCCATGTATTTTGATTTCCATGACCTTAGACATATAGTCAAGGCTTATCTCGATGATCTAGCATCACGATCTCGTAAGAGAGATGATCATCTCGCGTACCTCTGACTAATATTTGAGAAATTTTGCTACTATTGGATTCGATTGAATCCTAACAAGTGTAGTTTCTACAAGAAGTCGAGTCATCTTCTAGGTTTCATAGTTTCGACAACATGGATCATGGTCGATCCTCTGAAGGTTGAGGTGATATTTCAGTTGCCTCCCCCATGCATAGTCCCTCGGCTTCAAATCTTACAGGGAAAAGTGAACTTTCTTCGGCATTTTATCGCAAATTATGTTGAGATCACAAAAGGTTTCATGTGTTTACTGAAAAAGGGAGTCCCTTTCTATTGGGATGAAGTCGTTCAGCTCTTTTTTGAAGCGTTGAAACGCGCCCTTATGTCTGCCCCTCTGCTCCGGCCTCCCAATTATAATAAAGATTTCTTATTGTACTTTGTCGCTGCAGAGTCAACCATTGGTATGGTCTTTGTTCAAGAGGATGACCTGCTCGAAGAGCATGTGATTTATTACCTGATCTGAATCTTGGTTGGGTCGGAACTAAACTACTCCCATGTTAAGAATCTTGTGTTGGCAGCAGTGCATGCTATCTATTGGTTTCGTCATTATATTCTGCTTCATAAGACCATCGTCGTCATTGTTGTAAATCTGTTTGAATACATGTTGACACGATGTGTCATCGGTGAAAATATCAGTATATGGATTGTTATCCTCCAGGAATTTGACTTAGATTTTGTTTCCGTGAAATCCAAAAAGTCATTGGTCTTTGCAGAACTTATTTCAGAACTTCCAATCGAATCAGGTGATGTTACACCCAAAGAATCACCTATTAAAGGAGATTTTTTTCTGATCGCATCTTTGGACCCCTGGTATGGAGATATACTAGTCTATCTCTAGAATTTGAAGTGCACCTTCTCACGATGAGCGTTGACGTATACGCCATCAGGCACAAAACTATATCATACTCGATGACACTTTTTATCGTCCAGGTGTAGATTGCATTCTTCATCAATGCCTCATTAACAAAGAAGTGGAACTCATTCTTAATGACTGCCACACTGGAGCATGTGGTGGTCATTTGTCTGGGTTGGAAACAACCCAAAATATTCTACGAGTCGGTTAATTTTGGCCGATGTTGATCAAGGATTGCATTGAATCGGTCAAGAAGTTCCACTCATGTCAGATATTCTCTCAGAAGATGAGGGAACATCCCGCTCCCATGTTTCTCGTCATTGTTGTTGGTCCCTTCACCAAGTGGGGGATTGATTTTACTACATACCACCTGGGTTCAGCCAGGGGGCATCTTTATATCATCGTAGCGGTAGACTACTTCACAAAGTGGGTCAAAGCTATGCCAACATTTAATAACGAGGGCAAGATAGCAGCTCTCTTTATTTTTAACCAGATAATAGCAAGGTTCGGCATCCCAAAGGAGATTGTCACTGATCGTGGCAGTCACTTTCAGAACAAAATTATGTCTGAGTTAACATCAAAGATTGGGTTGAGGCAAGAGAATTCATCACCCTAGCACCCATAAGAGAATGGCCAAGTGGAGGCTGTGAATAAGTCCCTCAAAACTATTCTGTAGTGAACAATCAATTATACCAAGTCAAATTGGAATTTGATGTTGTACTCAGCGTTATGGGCCTACCAAACATCTGTAAAGACTACCACCGGTTTCTCACCTTTTCAACTCATTCATGGGATAGAAGCAGTCTTTCCAATAGAGTGTTAGATCCCATCTCTACATTTGGCAATACAGTTATTTCTAGACACTTAACCACTTGAGGAACGCTTATTATATATCGATCAGCTCGATGAGAAACATCGTGATACAGCCTTGGTCAACGAGGCTCACAAGCAACGAGTCAAGTGTCAGTATGATTGGTTTGTTCGTCCTCGGATTTTCTCTGAAGGCGACCTTGTCCTAGTCTATGACAAGGATAAGGATCCCTAGGGGTAGGCAAGTTCAAACCCATGTGGTTCAGACCTTTCATTGTGAAGGAAGTCTTAAATAAGGGTGCTTATTGTCTGGTTGACTTTGAGGGAAATTCTTTGGCGGAGCCTAGAAATGGGCTCTACCTCAAGAAGTATTACTCATAGGTTGGTCGCCTGGGTGACTTCTTATACATATGTATATTTCTTATACAATTAGCTTTTTGTCTCTTTTTTATGGACATGTCGTTATTTATGTCATTTGTTTCACTGTGACAGATGTCAAGTGAATCGGAGGTGTTCGTTGGGTTTGCGGACGGTGCTAGATGACACACTCGGAGGCTTTCTTTCGCATCTTGGGTGATTTTCATGAATCAAGGCCAGTTGCTATATTATGGAGTTATCTGTCTAGGTGACGCCACAAACAATGTCATCGAGTACAGCACAGTGATAGAGTTGCTTCGTGATGCTTTGCCGCATGGTATCTCTCACCTCTAGGTCTACTTAGATGCACAGCTAGTTGTGTCCCAGTTAAATGGGGTTTACCACATTTATGATCCTACTTTACACCGATGCCTCCTTAGGGTACACCTCTTAGAACGTTGCTTTGATTACATTACTTATATCCATGTTCCTAGGAGATTAAATCAAATGAAAGATACTCTAGCTAATAAAGTATTAGATTGGTATATTGTACACACATAAAAAGAAGCACACACATACAGTTGTAGAAATGTGATCCATAAGACATAAATATGTAAATACATATATATATCAAAAAGTATTAGAGTACATCGATGGGTGCCAACGCCTCAAGAATATATATCTGGTCTACATCGCGAGGTTTATGCCCTCAAAAATATACAAAAGAGTGACCTCGGCACATAAGAGGTTCATCCTATCTAAGTGCGGTGATTGTTGGCCCTTCCATAGTGAACAATGGCATTTTCCAAACGCCAGAAGAGTTGGACCTAGTTCTGTGGCACCCCAACTACGTGACGCTGCATCAATAGCGAGAGATCCTCAATCTCAACCATGGGAACTGTACGAGTGAGCAAGGTGAGGTTTCGCTCCACCCGTCTCAAAACTCTCTCAACCTCTTAGGCTGGAGGTCCCCCTGTTGTTGCTTCTGGTCCGGCGGTTGTTGTTGGTACTACCTCTGGTCGAGGACGTTGCATGGTCCTCGAGAAGTTTGTCGGACACACTGGTCCCACATCTGTACATAACAGGTACATAGTTTTCAAATAATCTGGTACACATAAAAAATTGATATATATAAAAGAAACAAAAAATTAAATAACTTTAAAAACAAACGTACCTATCTCTCCTCGCTCCTCTCCAAGAGGTATGGGCATGTTCAAATCCTTGGAAAAGTTGATCCTGGCATAGGGGTAGTCCTCTATCATTGAAATCTTTCATGCCCACCAGTCAAAAAAATTATCATCGAAGGCCTCTATGGTCCTTCCTCCCCCTGTCGTGGCAGCAATGTTTCCCACCTACACACTACTAGGAAGGAGGCCACATGCCCCCGTACTGTCTCTCGTGGACTCATGTTGGGTACCCTCTCAAAGAAGAATGAGCACAGGATGGTCCTGAACCCGAAGTTCTTGTTACTCTGCCCTCGGCACTCTGTAAGCTGCCTATTCATGCAGTCAAGCATGGTCGTGCTCCAATCATATATTTGTGCGTTTAGGCACTGAATTGCACAATAAATGTCTGCCCGAGAAGTCTGGTGTAAGTCTGCGGATCTAGTGATCCGCCCAATAAGAAAAATGATCACCTTCAGTGATAGGTTCGTGATCTTGTGGATGGGCACCTGAGAACCTACTTTCTCAGTGCCAACCTCGCAATGCATTTCGATAAGCTCAACGATGTTCAATGGCCCCGGGGGAAATGTACGTAGATTAACTAGTTCCCCTCTCCTCTAGAGGGAATTTAAGAAGTAAATGTCCTCAGTCATTGGATTCAATGACTGTCCCTCAAGCATAAATGCCTCTACGTCAGGATGTCAATATTCAACCAAGGCATTCAGCAGCATGAGTTGTGCCCTCGTGAATGGACACCGGTAGAACTTCCATAACTCGCATTGTTTCAATGCAGCGATAGAAGTAGGGTCCTCATTGACCAAGATATCGATATCCTCATGTTCCCTCTCCCTCCAGTGGACATACATCCTATTACATGACAAGTTCAAAGGGGAGTTACCTCTTGCATATTCATTTTTTCTATGTTTTTGAGGGTGTGTGTGGGTTGTCTTGGGCATAGTCACATATGCACATGGGATGATTGTTTTCTTCCCATGGGCATATGCGGGTTGTCCTTAGACATCCCGCGTACACGTAGGGCCACCCTTTTTTAGGAGGGCACGCCTCCCAAAAAAACTAAAAGAAATGTTAAATTGAAGTATGGAAATGTAAGAGGGATAAGTTTATACTTACTTGGTCCGAGTGGAAGTTCGTTTCGTCCTCTGAAGCTCCTGAAATAAACTCTTTTAGCAAAGGGGTCTTTTTTACCTTCTGGTCAATTTTCAAATTGCAATGGTGAAAATGAGTTGTCAGCTTCTATTTATAGACTTTTTTGGCCCCTTTTGCCACCATTTTGAACCCTTTTGTTGTCTTTTCTAGCTTGAAAATCGTTTAGTGTGGTTCTTGAGTTTCTTATTGGATGTTACGACGCACTTTGATTTTAGGTTTGGTAACTTTTGGGGAGATGGGTCACTTTTAAAGGTCCTTTGGTAAAAGTCATTTTTTTTTAATTTTTGCATATAAGTTAGGATTCCACCTCCACTTTCCGCATCTCATTGACTTTTCCGCTTTTCCATAGGATCGATCCCACCGAACTGCGACACGGAACCGTCATTGTTGCTTTATAAGTGTTGTAATTTAATGGTAGATCCTACCACTACATGGATGCCCTAGTTAGATCCTTGTTGCATTTTGGTGTCCATGTTGTCGTTAATGACTTTAGGCTCAAGAGTCCTTGTTAGTCATGTCCTGATTACGAGATTGAGCCTCATACGTATGATGTGTCATCAATCTTGGCCTCACCCTCGGGACTCCCAAAAATGAGCATACTTTGTTGGCTTTCAAGCTCGCTTTGAAATCCAAAAGAAACATCTGACGAGACTACATTTATGCTTTTCAATCTTGTTTGGATTAACTGAGAAAAGTAACCTCTTGGAGTTTTTTTTAAGCCCTTTTCAAACTCTCTAAACATGAAAAGATTGTTGAGTGATCTTGTTGTCCTTCACGCTCGCCAAACTAAAACTTGAAGGCACGTCTATCCGGAGGTAGTTTACCCCTTTTTCAGTCTGAATGGTCAATTTTATGAACAAAGGTATAATCTAGGAACTTCAGTTTGCTAGAAGAGTATTCTCAGGTATAAGTTTAACCCTTTTTTGGGCATGAGGGAATAAATTTACGAAAAAGGAACCCCCACGGAGTCCATAGTTAAGCTCTTTTCAAACTCCCTAAAATTGAAAAGATCATTGAGTGACCTTGTTTATTCGCACTCGTTAAATTGGTCTAGAAGAAGATCCCCTACGGAGTCCATAGTTAAGCTCTTTTCAGACTCCTTAAAATTGAAAAGATCGTCGAGTGACCTTGTTCTTTCACACTCGTTAAATTGGTACAGAAAAACATCTACTAGCATGAGTTTACCCCTTTTCTGACTTGTAGATTATGGAGGAAAAAGGTACACCTCGGGAGATTTTTCACGCCGGGAGAGTTATCCTA
This sequence comes from Picea engelmannii, assembly GCA_009831015.1. Taxonomy (NCBI): domain Eukaryota; kingdom Viridiplantae; phylum Streptophyta; class Pinopsida; order Pinales; family Pinaceae; genus Picea; species Picea engelmannii. The sequence continues at coordinate 247,388 of ML790241.1, forward strand.
AGTAAATTTTATGCTTTTTCAAGCTAAGAGGACTAAATCCAAAAAGGTTGTGAGTCCATAGTTAAGCTCTTTTCAGACTCCTTAAAATTGAAAATATTGTCAAGTGATCTTGTCTGTGTCACACTCGTTAAAATGGTTTTGAATAGACGTCTTTTCGGTGCAATTTTATCCCTTTTTCGAACTGGCTAGACTATTTTCGAAAAAGGTACCCCAGTGGAGTCTTCTTTTACGTTTTTTCAGACTCTCTAAACGTTAAAAAAGAACCGAGCTTATCTTCTCTAGGCTCGTGAAAAATACATTGAAAGGGGTTTCATTGTGTCTTACTAATCGCATTTGCATCTCTACGTCTTTGGCCTAATGTTGGCTCCATGGTGCTCTCAACTGAACCTTTGAAGCATGCCTTATACGTAAGCCTTGTAGCACTTTGCCTCTACGACCTGACACCTTGACCCATGGAGGAATTCTCTTCGAGTGTCCGTTTCCTGCACATGTCTCCTTGCTATGAGCATTAGTGTGTTCCTCACGCTTGGAACTAGTATGCTTGTGACACTCGTTCCTCCTTTGTAACGTAGCATTATTTTATTCTTTCTCAAGCTCTTTAAAAATATTGAAAAAGACAAAAAAATCAAAATAAAACCCAAAAAGAGGACGGGAAATATATATTCTGTTTTGGCAGCACAATGAGTCACCCTTGGAAAAAGCACACCCTTCCGCGTTTTTTCGTCAAGCTTTGGGATCTAATATGACCTTAGGAAGTTGTTCTCACTACATAGAGTTGTGTCCTCCTCCGTTTTTTTATTCTTCCAAACACATGGAGAGTTGGTGTTGCCTCCTGCATCATGAACTTATGTCCATGTCATGCTGCCTGAGTCTGATTATCTTTTGTGCTCTTTTCCAAGGGAAGTTTCACCCATTCTGATTCGGCCTTTTTGCAATTTGTCTCTTAACCTTCATGCCCATCCATCCCGAAAGTCCAATCAAGTCCTTGTTCAAAATCAATAAAGTTATCTGCCTGATCACTGAGATCCTCTTGTTTGTTCCCGATGAGTCGTCGAATACCTCTGGGTAGTGAATTCGTACACTCGCATTACACTCCTACCTGAGTTTTGAATATCTTGAAGTTGTTGATCGAGCTCTGAAGGCCTCATCTCCAGCCATCAGGCATCATTGGCTTCTTGAAGATGGATATTATACATGTATATCTTTGATTTTGGGATGTAGATTCACTGTGTATTGCTCGCGGCTACACTTTATATAGTTATATGACATGGATATGTAGTGTATTTTATTGGCATGGGTATGCCCGCCTCAGAGAGACAATTCTTATTTTTGCAGATGGCACCTCCCGAACTCTGGTCTCGGGCTCACTCGTTTCGTACATTGGTGAAGAATTTGTAATGTATTTCGGCCATCAAATGCTCTTCTGACCTCACACATTAGGGGGCATTTGTTATAACCCTAAATTTCTTCATCCATGCATACTTGGCACTTGGCCCTCTTACTTACTATTTTTTCCAAACCATCATTAAGTTGCTCTTCTTAAAAACTCTTTTTTTGAAGATGTACGCTCCATGCACCAATATTGTCCGCATACACACACTTTTTGCACCACTACAGCCTGCATACATACGTTAGTTGCACCACTACAGCCTGTGTATACTTGCAAAAGTTGAAAAAATTAAAAAGTTGCAAGGAATTCGTTGAGATTACGGGCTATTGGGTAATTTCCCAACTAATCCACCACCTATAGCCCGTCACCCAACCGAATAACCATTCTTTTCCCATATAAAATGAGGTTTTGGGGTCTCATTCCATATCTAGACATAAGAACAATGAAACTCTACCCGTTTCACATCCCCTCCTTTCCCCAATCATTTGCAGCCTTGTTGTGAGAATTGCCTCAAAATTCCACATTTTTCCCTTTTTCCTCCATCATAAGCCCATTCCATTTCCCAAGAAGAAGGTTGAGAGGATAAAGATACGTGAAGGTGCACTTGGAGCTTGGTGAAGAGGATCCCAGACCAAGTTCGTGGAGCAGTAGCCGGCACTGGTTGTAAGTAATCATTGTATTATCAATAAACGAAGTACTTTTCTTGTCCCAGAACATGATGTGTTGAATGTTTGCATTCGTTTTGTGCTTTTATTCTAACATCTAACCCTTATTTATGTCTGAAATGTATGATTGTAGTTCCCTATTTATCTATCTTTGAATGTAGTCCAACCTTTGGGAGGAGGTTTGCAGTCAGAGAAGCTATCAAGCGCAAGAGGATCTACACCGGACGCAGAGAAAAGGTACAGTTACCAGATCCTTCTTATTTTACTTTTCTTGCATAAGTCTGGGTTATGTTTGGGGTAGTTAGAGAAGTAGGATACTTTTAAACATCTATTGATCTGCCTATATTGTAAACCCTGGTGTAGCCATAGGGGGGTTTTCCCACTAGCAGTACCAATCACAGAAGAAGAAGAACCAAGGGAAACAACTACTCCATCTTTCGACGTTGTGATCCCAAATCCCCTGGAAGGCGACCATGTGGTTGTAAGAACTTTGGACACTGAATTTTCCGATCAAGTGGGAACACATATTTAGAAGGATAGCCCCAAAAATTACTTGGGTCCTGGTGAACAAGAAGAGGAAACGCAGCAACCAGAAATCGACAGTTCAATGACCGACCCCCCAGCTAAGGATGATCATTTTCCTATCTCCCCATCTAGAACAAAGAATCCACCAGTCATTGAGGACCAACATGAGGCTAAGTCACCTAAGCCTACAGAGACCTCCCATGCTAAGGAATTACAAGAACCCGTCATAGAACATTTATACATGGGAGGAAGCCTAGGCAACACTCTGGTCTAGTGAGATCAACAAATTCCTAAACCAGTAGACAAAATCTTCGATATACAAGTGATCTCTTATAATAGAAAAAGGAAAGTTATGATGAGAAGAATGACCAAGAAAAGGAGGCTCGCGCTCGATAGCACACTTCTCGTCACCACAGAGGAGTCGTTGCTCGACACAGAAAATGCCAAGATAACTGAGCTAATTGGAGCAGGTATGGCTATAACTGATGCTACTTTGGACAGGGAAAGAAGGGATGAAAGGGAGGTAGCCGCCATGAAGAAAGAGTTGGACCATCTCCGCCATCAACCAAAGTATTACCATAATTCAACACAAGCGGTAGTACTCCTGAAGAATGAGTTCCGAGAAACGTATGCGCAATTCACAAGCGAAAGGAATCTCTTCATCTCTTGCATAGCCAATTTTCATGAAGATACCCTCATGGGTCTGGAAACCTGTAAAGATGTAGAGAGATGGTATGAGAAGTTACATAAGGCCTTGGAGCGGATCGACTACATAAGCGAAGTACAGAAAGGTTGAGACAAAGAGGAGCATGGCATCTGAATGTTGATGGATAGCAACATCTCCTGAATTAGGAAAGCGGTTGAATACTGGGTAAGTATGGTCAAAGAACCTCAGCGGAAGATATAGGAATTATGGAAAGAATGTGAGAAAAGCTGGGAGAAAGTAAACCAGGAGATGAAGAGCATTGACCTACCAGAGTTTGGTCCACCAGAAGATTTCACCGATTTGCATGACATAGTCAAACGACACACAAAGAAAGACTCGGTATGGGAAGCATAGATTTCACAGATTTCAAAAGTAAATAAGTTCATGGAACACCCGATCAAAGCTCGCGCAGTCCTACAATGCTTAAGTGTCAAGATAATCGAGTACAAGGAATGGGCAGTAGAGATAAAAGAGGTCTTCTCCGCTCCAATGGATCAGCACAAGTTTCCATATGCACACACATGTGAAGATATTTTCGTTAAGTGGTCAGAGTATGAGAAGAAAAATACACTCCAGTAGAACCATTAGAGAAGCATAAGAGAATGAATAGATGAAATCCGCCACGTGGCATCTTCCCAGTTTAATTCCACTGTAGTAGTTATTTTTTGACTAGTTAATTTTTGTTATAAATAAAGGCATCTTCCTTGAACCAATGGTCGTTGACTTTTGGAGAGAAATACTTTTCTGAAATTTTGTAATAGAACTATTTCTGTGCAAGTTTATTTTAATTAAGAAGTTATGCTTAGAACCAAAGACACTTCTATCATCAAAGGCGTGAATGTGTTGAGACCGAGGAGGATTATCTCTGTCTTCGGATTCGATATTTACTTCTTTGTGGAATACGAGTTGGTGTGCTTGTATTTAAAATTATCTTATGGTGTTGTAATAGTTCTTGTATTCTAATTGGTGACTAGAAATTGATTGTGTTAACCTATGATTGATAATAGAGTATTGGAAATTGATTGTCTTGCACTAACTTCTTGTTGCATGTATGTTTCTTTTCTACAACTATTATCTCAAATGATGTTGAATGTCTATTAATTAAAATGGTATTAATGCTAGTTTGTCGTTATTTATATATTCTTCGTTTTCATGCTAGTGCATAAAGGTTATCCTAAACCCAACCTTCCCCCAAAACACATAGTTAGCTTCTCTATGTCATCTAGTCTAGAGTCTTATCTTCCTTTTTGTTATAACGTTAGAAAAAGAACCAAAAGGAGAACTATTTGTCCTAAGGAGAAGGCTTAACAGAAAGACATATATGTCAATCACTATTAAATCCCATCGATAAACCCATCCAGAATATGAATCTGGAGAACCTTACCACTCATTAAACGCTTACGATTCTAATTGGGCCTCTTAGGTGGATTTGGTTCATGTTGTTGAGTTAAAGGGATCTCGGACCCCTCAACAAGACCAATCATTGAATATGTGTTAGGGGGTGGGTGTAGAAGTCACTTCCATAGTTATTGGAAGCATGGGGGTGCAATAAAATCATTATTGGGAAGAGTGAGAAGTCAACTATCTTGGGAAAATAGAGGACATATGTATGGAGGAGAATAGGTAATTTTTCACATTCAATTTTGGCATGAACAACAAATAGAGAGAAAGGAAAAAGAGGATTGGAGATAGACCAAGAAGGATGGGTGAATCCTAGAGCATGGTGGAACATTTTTGGATCATTCTGGAGCAAAATATTGAAGAGCCGGGTTGTCAGACCTAAAGAGTGAATTCTTGTGGGAGTTGCACTAGAACAACAATTGTTTTGTTGTTGAATTCCTGGTAGCTTTTCCTGGTACTGAGTTCCTTTGAGTTGCTAGTAGAGATATTTTTGGTTACATGTGTCAGAGAGACCTTGATAAACAAATGGGACACCCGGTGGATTGAGATCAATGAAGGGGTACATTCCTTTGGTTGGGCATGTCAAGAGGAAGAGAGTTGGAGGAAATTTGGGATAGTTGTAGGAGAATATCAGTGGGTTGTGTGATTAGAGTTGTGAGTGGACTGTGAAATAGACCTTCTCTTGTGGTTTCCTATCCCCTGCTCGGGGGTGACTTGTTGTTGTGATTTGGAATAGCAGGTCTATGGTTGGGTGGAAAAACCCTCCCAAGTAGTTGGTTGCACAAATGTTTTAAAAAGATAATTGTTTATCTATTTCTGAGTTATCTTATGAGTTGTATGGTTGTGCATTTGTCATGTGTATGAGAATGGTTTTATGTGTTATTTTAGAGGAATTACTAGTTGCATTATGTTCATTTAGAATGTTGTAGATGAATTTAATTATGGGTATCGAATTCTAGTTAAATATGTGTTTAATTCGTAGTTGGTAAGCTACGGGAAATTAATTAGTAGAAGATTTCTTTTGAATTTATTTATATTTTTGCAAGTAATGTTCCTTGGTTAAGCCGGGGGACGTTACACTTCTCTTGTGGAAATTCATCCCCTATCTCTGACCATATTCCTCAGTAGTTGGTATCACATTTTATTTATTAAAATTCAGAAAATACATTCTGCATATAACATCACTTGGCCATAGCAACATTCATATCTACACTATGCATTAATTAAAATGGGGATTATAGTGTGGATCTTACACTACTTCTCCCCCATCCAAAGTTGTAATTTTTCAATTGGGTCTATCTCATGTGGTTGTGGGATTGAGTGTTATCCTACCCACCCAGGTTTTATTCCCATTAATGACATGTTGAGCTCATTATGAGTATTTGTTGTTGACTTGGAATTTCCCATTGAAGAATCTAGGGTTTACCCTAGGTAAAATCCTCAAAATGAGGAGAAGTAACTAGGGGTTTTCCCCGAGAGTTGTTACCTGGAAAAAAAAGGTAATTGAATATAAAAAATTCTTTCATTGCTTAATATGGAATTGACATGTATTTATAAAAAATATATATAACAAAAAAAATTCTATGGAGATGTGTAATTCTCTTTGTGCTCAACATGGATTTGACTTGTGGCATAGATATGGATATATTAAGAATTAAGAACCAGCTAGATCCATTTTAGCAGAGAGGGATCAAATCCCTCCAAGTGAAAACTTTCTTAAATTAAAAAAAAAAAATGATGAAAGGTTTGCATCTCGAGAGATTTGATTCCTCACATTATAGATCCAAGATTAATATGAATGTACACTGATGATTTGGAAATATTTATTAACATTACAATATTAATTATTTATAGATATTTTATAATATGTATTGTAAATAAGTTATATTTTGTGATTTATAAATATTTAATAATATCATTATTAAATGGATTGGGTTAGATGGGATGATGATTGATTATTTGATAAATGAAAGAAAAAGTGCTTCACATGAATGTACACTGATGATTTGGAAATATTTATTAACATTACAATATTAATTATTTATAGATATTTTATAATATGTATTGTAAATAAATTATATTTTGTGATTTATAAATATTTAATAATATCCTTATTAAATGGATTGGGTTAGATGGGATGATGATTGATTATTTGATAAATGAAAGAAAAAGTGCTTCACGTAAATTTTTTATTTTAATTCTTTTAATAATAATATTCTTTATTTTTAGTTGGAATTGGGATTTATTTATTCACAATTTACCTCTCTTATTATTACATTTTATAAATATAGTTTCCTTATCTTACTATTAGATTTTATTAAAATTAGGTTTTGAAATTAGAGTTAATAGATTATCACTCTTAACACTAATTATTTTTAAATTAAATGTCAACATTTTTCTTTTTTCAACGTGATTTGTATTTAATAATTTGTAGATACATAAAATAGGTATGTTTATTAATGGGTCATATTTGTATTTAATGATTTATATTAATATATAGATAATCGAGATTGTAATCTAAACCTTTTATAAATTGACTCTTTTATGTCTACTGAAAATAACATAACAGGAAGAGAAATTGAAATCGTACTTACTAAATAAAAGTCAACATATAGACTAGTAACATCATATTTAACTTTGAATAACTAAATCCAAATACATTACCAATCTAAATGATTGAAATTCAAATGAGTTCCTAACACCACCTTTTAAATGTTATATTTATAGACTTTAAATATATCAAGGTATGTAACAATCTATTACATAAAGAGAATGCATTAACTATCCATTACATAAAGAGGTATGTTAATTTAAGTAACAATCCATTACATGCTACTCAAAAGAGAATATTCATTGATTAACTAGGTGAAGATTGAATTTAACATGATTTTACCTATTTGAAAGTAAAGGATTTATTATAAGAAACTTTTATATCCATATAACAATTATATTCTATTAGGGTGTGGAAATATCTCTATTAAAATTGATTTATAATAGAAAGAAGATGAGGATAAGGAAGCTTCAACAACTAGCAACAAATTCCTAGCAATAAGTTGTAGTCTTCGCAACTTAATTTAGAGAATAACTTTCCTCCCTAAATTACGGAACAACTCTCCTCCCAACCTACCTCTTAGTCAGAGACTAAGAGTCCTCAAGTCCTTAATGAATAAAAATATCATCTAACTATATTCTCCTACCTCTCAATATCCTCAACTTGGATAAAATTTATCCTTTGTAACTAACGAAAATTCCCCACACACTCCTCCATAGCCCAAAAACAAAAATTCCCCCATAACTTCCCCGGAATCCATTGAAATAATCATTTTAATTTCATGGATGAGTCCCCTTTTTACCCATGCATTAACTCCACTTGGCATACATGTAGCCATGCAATTATCCATTTTTATTTATTTAATTCCACTTACTTAATAGTGCATCTTTTATTAGTTTTTATTAGTTTTTTTTATATATATAATTATTTTTATTATTACTATTAACAATATTTTTTAACATATAAAATTGCCCCCGGATGGGGTGTTAGTGACGTACACATGGCACATTACGGAGGCCGGCACCAGCCACCGGGGCACGGAGCCATGTGACGGGCTTGTGCCACCGCCCGCCACCCTCCTCTAGCATTAACTAGCTCTAATTACGACGGGAAAGGGCTTTAATGCAGTCATTCTCTCCTAATATGCGTTTTCGCATGGCTTTGTTCATGGTATGCGTCCCTCGTCTCTGCTTGTGGTCCGAAGGGCTCCCCCCTTCACTGCCATGGCCTGCTTCTGCTAGCATCTTCTGGTTCCCTGCGGCTCCTAATCACCCCCAGACCTTCTGTGTTTGCTTCGTGCACCTTGTCTCTGCGATCAGCCAAAAGCATAACCATATGCCGCGACCAAGAGGGAGGTCGCGGAGGGGTTCTCCCTGGAGACCTCGTCGGCCTTCGGTTGCACCTCTCGATTCACCCTCCACCTGCTCCTCCCCTCCCCTCCGGGTCGAGCCTTACATTACTCCCCCTCCCACTCTGTCGGTAATGCAATTCAATTGCCTAGCTATCATCCCCCGACCGCTATGTTCATCCTCGCGTCTCCTCCTCGCCCCACCTGTGGCTGAGCCGGCCCCTACCCCAGTCTTGGCTTATCCAAGGAACTTAGGAGGCGAGCCTCCTTCTTCGCGTAAGCCTGGGAACAATGGGCACCCATCCTCTGACTCCTTCAATGGCGACCAGATTAAAGACAGCCTGGCCATCCTTTACGGCTTAGTCTTTGAACTCCGCTAGGGGGTGGAGGACCTTCAATTTCGCTTGCAAACTACAGATGAAAAGGTGGCGGTCCTCCTTCAGCTTCTCTCCTCTATGCACAAGGCTTTCCACTCAGACCCGGTAGGAGCGACTTCTGTGAAGGAACCCTGTCCAGCTAACGATGGCAGAAACGTCACGATGCAGCGCGCAGCAAAGTTTGGGCTGAAACAAGACGGGCACAAGACCATGGTTTCGGAGGTGAACTTTGTCAAGCGACCACTGCAGGATACCACGAAGAATGATGATGGAACTTCGACCAAAGAGAAAATTGAGGTGCAATGGGCGGACGGGATGACATATGTCGAGGGGGAACCTTGGACCGAGGACCTCCACGCCACCTGGCTAGGTTATATGCCAGATGTTTAGGCCTTTGTTGTTTTTAGAGATCTTGTCAGATTTTTTTAGTTTCAACTGATGTCCAGGCTGTCTAGGACTTTCCTCTTATTAGTTTATCATTTTACTTATGCTGACTAATCTGCTGACTAGACTGGTTTCCCCTCTGTTGGGACAGTCCAGTAATTACATCATGACTATATATGTACTTTGGAACTCCATTTTTCCTCTAGAAGGGTTTTAATATATCATACTTCTTACTTAAAAAAAAAAAAAAAAAAACATATAAAATTGCAAATCAAATTCAAGTATAATTGACTCATAATTCTTTAGTTTATGTGTTAGGTCAATAACCACTTCAATTTGAGCTATTGATGTTATGTTTGCATGAAACGACCAACAAAAAGAGGTAACAAGTAACTTTTGGATACTAGAAAACTTGACAATCCATCATCACTTAAAAATTATGTCTCCACTCTTTTATCTCGGCCAATCTCTTTCCAATCATATTCTCCATGTCTCCAAGACAAAACTAATGAGCACATAATGTAGTAAAACTTCAAATATAGAAGAGATAATCCACCATAAAACTTCAAATATAAACCATAAACACCAAAGATACCAAGACATTCAACATAAACAACACCAAGAATATAGAGAGAAGAACCCTTAAGGTAGGGTAACACCATCAAATACTCCTTATGGAAAGAATCACTCTACAATCCATGCTTTCTACAAGACAATATAATTCAACACATATTCAATAAAATTATATACATGTTTATTTATACTTTCTCATGAGTATTCTTAGGAATCTTATGCCAACTACCCCTTATTATTATATTGTTTCCTTTTAATTACACAATGGACATATTATTTCCTTTTAATTACATAGTGAGCAATATATTCCAATATTATGGCCACAGTACATTCATTATCCCCTTAGGTACCTCATATTATCCCATATTATCCTCCCTAAGTACGTTACATTCCATCCCCCTTGGCATGTTTCCTCCTCAAAACATAGAAAGAATCCATATAATATGACCTACTAAGTAATTTAGTCAATGGGTACCACGCACGAGCATCCATTCATCCTAGTGAAATGTGGTTATGGACTACAACTATGGCTTTTCCTCGATCTTGATTCAGGTTTCTTCTTGGGATCCATGTCTCTGTTGCGCTACTCTGATATCTCCACGCATTGATTATAGTCCTCCATGTACCTCCATGTTGGTTGTGTCTTTCGTTCCATGTTGATCCATAGTGATTTTGTTGACGCTCATGTCCTTGCCTTGTTGGTTGTTGTTTCTCCATGTGGTGTGGGTGGAAATATACAACAACCTTAATTGTTGGTTCTTCTTTATTTGACTCTTCAACATGTGGTTTTGTAGCTAGCTTCTTCTTCATGTTTATTCCCTTCCTTTGGCTTTTCATCAATTACTTATGTAGGCTCTTCTTCTTACTCAACCTTATACTTTTCATATGATGTGTCATGAGGTACTACAATTTGTTTCCCTGCAAGTACTTCTTCATGTGCCTCATGGGCCCTTCATGTTTAATAAGAGAAATATCCTACAATGTAATTTTCTTTTTCTTGTACCATAGCTTCAAAAATGTTTTGCACACTAATATTAACTATACCAATTGAGTCCATCCAAGGATATCCTAACATAACATCCACATCATCCAAATCTGTAGCATGAAAATCAAAATGCAAAACATATTTATCCATGGAAATCTTGAAATCTTTAAATATTTGAACATTCTCACTCTCAATCTGTGTGCTTTGAATATGCTTTGTAGGAACTTGTAATCGTTTAGCCAATTTAATATTGATAAAATTGTGCATGCAACTAGGGTTAATAGAAACAATAACCTTCTCTTGTTGAATACATCTGTGAACTTGTAATATAGAGTTGCCACATGAAAATAAAACCTTGATGTTTTCTTTATCCTTACTCTTGGCATGATACCACTTGTATAAAAGTAATTTTTAATGTGCTTCATCGAAAAGCTCCATCATCCCAGCATATTCCAATGATTGCCACCATATGACCGCATCTTCTTTGAAGCCATAAGGTAACACAACTTTCTAATTCTTTTTCCATATTGAATTTTGAGATTCTATGTATTTTTCAAAACTATAGCCATCATATTTTCCAGTAAAATACATCTTTCGTGAAAGAAATCCTCAATAGAAACTAGGATTTATAAAAATAACTTACTTTTCAATGGAGCTCCTTTATGTAGTTAGGGTTTAAGGCGGAAATTCCAAAATGATCATAACTTCAGTTGTACTTCTCGGATTGACAATTATGATGCCAATTATGAAATTCCATGGCTTTTATGGAGCTAATGACACTAATTTGACTGAAATCTATGTACTCTATGAAAAGATATCCAATCTACAAAATTCGCGGTCGACACCAAAAAAAACCCTAAAAAATTGCAGATTTTGAATCAACGCTATCTCAACTTCCCGGACTTCATTTTGGACAATTTGTTTTTTGAAATTGAGTGTTTTTTCGAGAGGAAATCATATATATGGTTTATTTCTACGAATTTTGCACATGGAGTTTTAGAAATCGACCTGAATACTATCATCCTCCTTTTTTCATCAAAAATCTACCCAAAAAAAAAAATTATCCACTGTGTGCCCAAAAATTCTCCCACTTCCTGTGCAAAAAAGAGATTTGATACCACTCGTAGTAAAACTTCAAAGACATAAGAGAGAATCAACCATAAAACTTTATAAATAAACCCCTGAATATCCAAGATACCAAACATTCACCATAAACAACACCAAATATATAGAGAGAAGAACCCTTAAGGTAGGGTAACACCATCAAATACTCCTTGGTAGGAATCACTCCACAATCCATGCTTGCTACAAGACAATAAAATTCAACATATATCTTATACATTGATATTCATATGTATTTATACTTTATGAGTATTCTTAGGGGTCTTCTGCCAACTACCCATTATTATTATATTATTTCCTTTTAATACATAGTGGACATATTATTTCCTTTTAATTACATAGTGGATCTATTCCAATATTATGGTCACATTACATTCACTATCCCCTTAGGTACCTCCCTAAGTACCCCATATTACCCCATATTATCCTCCCTAGGTACATTACACATAAAATACAATAACAAAGATTTGAATATGTTCAAAAATAGATGTAAAACAATTGCTAGTGATAGTAAGGACAATACACAACTTTAGGGAGTAAACTACAAGGAAATGCTAAGGACTAAGTTAAATGGAAGCTGAAACTTACACATATAATTTTTATCATGAAAAAATCATAAAATTCTTGTGTAAGAAACTTGATTAGATGGAAAGTGAAGAACTATGTAATTATAAACTCAATGTGACATGCAAAATTTAGAATATAAAGTGATAAGCTTAAACGATATAAGAATAATGCAGTGTTCTATTGTTAACTTTTAATGTTATTCCAAAAGCGTGTGTATCATGTTTACTAGAGATTCATGTGATGTGGGGTACATTGTGTATTAATTACCCTTGGTTATACAATGATGCACATATGCATTGGAAATAACTTACTCAAGGAATGTTAGATCTTGACTCAATGAGTATTTGACACACTTAGGAGGTTGGACACCCATGCGGCTTAATGACTTCTTCATTTAGTGCACACCTACAGAGTTTGGTTGTTTTCTTAGGAATATGAACCACTTAGAGGAGGAACATTGGGCATCTTAGATTAGGGTGTTGAGCCCTTAATAGCATGGGGACGCATGGTTTCTTGTGTGGAGGCTTGTACTTGACTTAAGGATGCTTAGGTTTAGGAGTGATACCAATTTTAACTAATTTAACATCCAGAAGTTGCAAGGGGGGAGATTTAAGGTTGTAATACATTTGCTATAATAAGCATTTTCAAATCTATTATATGCTTGAGAAGTGTGCCTTTAGGGATGGAAACTTGTTGCATTGAATGACACTTGTTTGGTGTTTACTTTCTTGAGTTGTCTTTTGATTTTGGTTGAAATGAATTGAAGTATATGTTATTGTAATTTATAATTCAAACTCTGCCATAAGATTGAAAGTTCATAAGAAATAGATCAGAAAACCTTAAAGTTGAGTTGAAATTTTTTAATTTGCATTAATGGTAAAAGAATGAAAATTTCAACAAATATTTATCCATAACACAAAAGTTTATTCCACCAATTTTTAAACAAATTCAAGTGAATAACATTAAAGGAAACCAATTTAAGTGAATAATATTAGAGAAAATAAATACCACTATGAAAAAAAATTTACATATGAAATTCAATCTATAAATATGTATCATAATATTAAAGAAAACCAATTCAATTGAATAGTATTAGAGGAAACAAATACCACTATCAATATTTTTTTACATACAAATTATGTATCATAATGTTAAAGGAAACCAATTTAAGTGAAAAGTATCATAGGAAACAAATACCACTATTCAAAAGATTTTTTTACATATGAAATTCAATCTATAAATATGTATCACATATTTTGCGAAGTTCAAATAAATAAAATTATAATAAATAGTTTCAAAGTGAATAGTTTTGGAGGAAACAAATACCACAATCAAGATTTATTTTCCATATAATGTTCAAGATGGGATTTATTTTCCATATAAAGTTCAAGATTTATTGCTTTTGGATATAAAATTTCATCTATGAATATGCAATGCATATTTTGGCAAAGGTTATGTGAACATTATTACAGGTTAACAAGTTCAATTGAATATTATTAGAAAAAACAAATACCATTATCGAGATTTCTTTGGATATAAAGTTCAATCTATAAATATGTTTGCGAGTATGAAATGCATGGTAGAAAGTTTGAAAATACAATTTTTTGTGTTATATTTTTTTATTGTAAAGAGATTCATTGCCAAACTTCTCATCCCAATCATGATGGCATCAATGAATATTGTAATTTCATGTCAATGCTTTGGAATTGTGTTTTCAATGGCACTCTTTTTTCTCAAACACTTTGGGAAATTTTATGTTAATGATATATTTTATGCTTAAAAAATATAAAAATGAATGATTTTTAAGAAGTATCAATTATAGTAGAAATAATTGATTGATGCTTCTTATTAATATAATGGTTTGTTGATTGCAGTGTGAGTATGCTTGTTAATCAATCTTCCCCTTTCTTTAATACAAATAAAAAATAAAAAAGTTTCTCTATTTACGATACTTTATAGAAACCCTTCCACGTGTCTTTCTAAAAAAACACCAATTACTAAGTCATATATGCCTAAAATATGTGTGCCTTGAAAAAAAAAATACAACATAAATATATGTCTAAAAAAAATTTAATCCCACATTAGTTAAGATGTGTGGCTCGCAACAACATATAAACTTCAATATACCATTATCCTTATGCCAGTAGGGATAGCCACAAGGGAGTGGTATCTCTTATTAACATAATTTTTAATTGGTCACGGTGTGAATAGCCTTTATACTACCCCTTTCACGTGCATTTTTTTAAAGGCTCGTTACTAAGTTAGATATGTCTAAAAGAATGACAGTCGTATGGACATACATACATGGGCATGGATCATTGTCATCGTGGCTCCCATGGCATGGAACCTCTACCAACTAAATTTCATGAGCATTAGATAAACCCCTACTCGAAAAATACGATGTCATCGCCACTCCCTTCCATCTATGCCACTAGATTTAATGAAAGTGGTGGATTAGACATCCATCAACCTGCATTTAGTGCAACCTCAACCCATTGTCGAACCTCATTCCATACTGCCCAAATTTGAAAATATGGCTGAAACCCATCCCATACTACCCATTCATCGACCAAATTAGCTCTGTATAAGGTTGCATACGTGTTGGATAAACATTTTAAACTATTTAATCTCTTACAATTATTTAATAGAAACTAAGCCAAATGTTGTATCAAATAGAATTTTGTGATAACTAGCTTATAAGAATAGCTCATGGGGTGGTTTATTTGCATAACGATTATGTTCCTACCATTGTCCATAGAGATGTCAAATCCAATGATATATTGTTGGATAAATATTGTGAGCCATGCTTAGTTGATTTCGGTGTTGTAAAAATCCTTCAACCCTATGGAAAGGGAAACTCGGCAACTACTATTATTGGCATCCATGGCTACACCACTCCAAGTAATCAATCATTTATACTTTGTAAAAGGGGTTAAGAAGGGCTACATCGCTCCAAGTAATCAAGCTTTTATACTATGTAAAAGGGCTTAAGCAGAGTTATGTTTTAGAGTAACCCAAAATAAATGCCATGTTAACAATTTAGAAGAATGAAAGTAACTGACAATATGTGAGTGTGGGTTGCAAAGTATGCCTACACATATAAGGTGAGAAAAAAGAGCGACATATAAAACTTTGTGGTTGTGCTAATGGAGCCTGTGACTAGCAAGAAACCTATAGAGCCAAAATTTGAGGAGAACAAGGACATTGTTCATTGGATTTATCATAAATTTACTACAAGAGAAATCACATTTGATGTGATGGATAGTGGGATACCTGAAATTTATGAGAGCATGATTAAGGTGCTCAAAATAGTAGTGCTCTACACCAACCATCTTCCTGCATTGAGGATTTTTATGCAAGTAGTGGATTTGTTGTTGTGCATTGATCCATGCCCTGCTTCATCCTATTCAAGCCGATTTTGTTTGGAGTTGGGAAGGCTATAAGAATTTACATACATTATGTAATTTTGTTGGTGAAAGCTAGTTGATCAATATTATTGACCGCAAGAGGCTATCAAAATGCTTCTAGGGAAGTTAGGATGTTGAAATTGCCCCTTGTATGATAGGCATTGTTACAAAAATTGCCAATTCAAAAATTTGATTGTATCTTAGAAAAGTTAACAATAACGTAATGTTGCAAAAGTAGTGCAAAGAAGCAATATTTAGAAACTAAACATACAATTTTTTGAAATATATTGACATTTGGTGTGACTGCTTTGACACAATTTACTCTATGAGAGCTCTTCTATTGTTATTTTTTTCACTTAAATTCCTTTGCCTCACTCTTCTCTGATCATTATTGCAAACACTATAGAGTTATATTATGGAGAGAAAAACTACCTTTAGAGAATTTAGATCGAGGTCAACTTTTCATATTTAAATTAAGGTCATTTTTGTATTGAGAAGTCATAGTGGTGGTATTAGGTATGTTCTTGGCATACTTGTTGGTTGGGATGTGGTTCATGGTTGAATTTTATTTCAATTTTATTGAGTTTATAAAAAATATTAAAATATATATAAGCTTTTAAATAGATTTGTAGTTTTTTATTAATAAATTTCATAGTTGATTAATTTGTAAAGAGATACAAATTCAAAAAAATAATTATAATCGAAAACAAAAATTTGAATACATTGTTTACAATGTTTTACATTACAATTTGTATTTTTTGAAGTGTAATAAATATTCATAAAATTTCAATCTTTTAATCTTTTATTTTTTTTAATTGAAAAGACTTATTTTGAAAATTAATATAAACAATAATATATACATAAGAGTATGATGGGACATTTTATAGAAAAAAAAATGAGTTCATACTAGCCACCATGACTGAATCCAAAATTGGGTAAGCTCCATTATAAAAATCACCCAAAAGCATTATAGAAATCAACATTGTGACTTAAAGCATACAATAATTTTGAAAGTAGTCTAGGTAGCACAAAGTCATTAATAACAATAAAATTTTGGCATACCCAACCAAATGCATTAACATTAACAAGCATAACTTACATCACCAACGAGATGAGGCCTATTTCATGTGGGGGTCATCATATCCCTTGGGGGTGGTCTCCAATTTCCATTGGTTATTTTTGGATCTAGAATTATAGGCCTCTAGCTTTCATTACCCTACTCAAGATCCTTTGGAGTATTTTTTGTCTAAAAATGACAAAGAGCAAGTTGTGGGAAGTTATCATTTTGGTGTTGTGATAGAGGGGGTTAATTGTGGCGACATTTTCTCCTTTCACAAGGAACTTAACAACCCAATGTTAAGTTCCTTCAAACCTCGGGGATTTCCTAGAACAAGACAAATGAGTCATAGAGTCAATGATTGGCTCCTTACTAATAAAGAAGAGAGCACCCCCCCACTCAATCCTCCATAAGTTGGTTGTTAAGTGCACCACATTCAACTCAACCTTTTGATTCTGCATGCCACAAATTAGAGTTTTGTCTTAACAAAAAAAATTGTTATTATATTGCGCCTTATTAAAAATGTCACCATTTCATTTCTTCCCAGTGAGGCACTTCAATTCTTATTTGTTGGCATGTTGTGCGAAACTCAATGACCTAAGGAATCTCATCTCCTAAGAGAACATTTTTTTATGATATGGAAGCAAGGAGTAGTTGGCCACGTGTTTTAATAACACAATCCTAATTGGACTTAGCATATACACAATACCAAAAATGTGTTTGGGATTTTTGGGTCTACCACAAAGTGGTGACGCTAAAGGATGCCAAGGTGAATCAACTTATTGTTAAGAGTCAGGCCCCCAAGAATGAGGGACAACACAATAAAGGTCTTTTTTTTCTTCACTAAAGGTTTATGAATGCTACAATCAATCGACCGGAGACATTTCCTTATATTTGAGCCACTAAAGTTCATTCAACTAACAATCCAAGATAGAGTTATGATAGAACCATATATAACCATCTATGTATTTGTACTTCTTTAAGCCCTAAGCCTTGTTTAATTTTCAACCCTTCCACTAAGGTTTAGAATATTACAAGCCTAGCTTTATGAGAAGAGAGAATAATAATTTCTTTGATTCAATTAGATGTTAACATTTCTATAATATTGTCTAATTGAAATTTTATTTAAAACTTCATCAAAGGAACTCAATGTCAACTCTAGGCATCAAAAATGTGCCTAATAGTGTCAGTGTCTCTTCTAAAATATCTCAAGGCTAAGAACCAAGTTGAGTTGGTTGAAATTTTCCATTCATGTAGTGGAATAAGGGACTACCATAGGGAATGTCCATTCAAGGATAAACCAAACCTAAGATCTTGACCTTACCAACCAAGATGGCATTTAATCACCTTCAAACCTTCCAAGTATTGTATAAGAAACACAAGTTCAAGTTTCACCTTCACATTGTTTAAAACTGACAATGAGATTTTTCAAAGTGATACTTGTCCAAGAATTCTTTATTAGGGGGATCCTAAGTGAATTTAATTCCTCAAAATCACCTTCCAAGATCCAATTCCTTTGAAAACCCATTTTGGACAAAGCACCTTGGCTTGGATACATGTATTAATAATCCCAATGCCTCATTGGTCTATATGCTTGTAGTACACACTATGAAATCATTTGCTCTTACCTAGAGAAAGGTACACAAGATTTGTTGAGCCGCTAGTAAGCACTAGTAGATGGGATGTAGTGGGAAGAATAATACACTTGGGTGCATACTATGAATTTTTACATATCTAAAATTTGGTATCCAAAGCTATGGTCTTCATTCTCTACTTCTCAATCTTATTTTCCACATGTTTAATAACCATCTCTTAAAATTCCTTTGGTGAGCCCTAAAAGGTGAAGGGGGTGCCAAGGAACTTAACGATCAGCATGGTTGGATCCAAAACAAAACCTAATTAACAAGCAAATTGTTGATTTCTAGTTCAACAATTCCAACAATTGATTGATTCCTAGTTTAGCAATTAGATATTTCAACTACATGATTATAGAAATTAACAATCGTAGACCACAATTTGAGCATTACATAAATTGCAATTTTTTATGATATATTGCAATTTTAGCTCCAAAAATTACAATTTCTCGACAATTTCAACAGTTTCGATAATTTTGATAATCACATATTGCAATTTACCAAATTATAAATTGTCATTTTAGCAATCACAAATTGTGATTACAATTGCAAGTATTATTGTGAAAATCCAGTGATTAATAGTTTTGACTTTAACATTCTGTCATCGATACCACTAATTATATAAATAAAAAAATGTGTGATGTCCCCACTTTGGGACATCATTACATTACAGAGGGTTATGGTGACCAGAGTAGCCAGTTGGAGATTATAGTGAGTATAGGAGCTATTGAGGGATATTTTGGGGTCCAAATTGCATCGCTCATCCTATTTCATCATTATGATCCATTCCACATGGATTGGCTTTGGTTCCGTTGCATTCCAATGATTTCCATGATTTTGAGTATTTTGAGATATAAGTCAATTAAATTCACTGATGAGGTCATTTTGGGCACAATACTTGGAGGAACCTCTCAGTGTAATAGCTTATTTGAATCGGGAGGAGCAACACTATAGGATAGGATGGTGAGAAGTGACTTTCAGTGGCCAGGGAAGCCATGAGGAGAGATAAGGCACTTTTTAGAGGTAAAAAGGTTAATTAATTAATTAATAATTAAAATAGAAAAGTCACTTTGGAGAGACAAGGGGATGCAGGAAGTATAAAGAAGAGGCAAGGGCCTCTATTCTCTCATTCATTCATGTATTTTTATCTTTGATATCTGGCTTCTAGCTAGAGAGCCCATACCTTGGGGGTTTTGAGGGTTTTGACTTAACAAACCCTAGAGGACGATTCGATGGTGACAGATTCCACCTAGCTTGTCCCAAGCTTCGTCTCGGAGATGAAATACTCTCCCACACCATTCTAGTTCGGATCTACATCAGTGTAGGAGGGTTCTACACCAGCAGTGAGCACAGGAAGAGAAGGAGGGTGCACCATTGGGGGTTTCCAGCAAGGGGGGTGCACCTTTCAATGAAGGAAGGTTTGTTGTAGGAGTTTGAGAGGGATCCTGGAGATTTGAGCATTTGGGATTTACTTGCAAGTCCTTATCCATGATTTCTAGTGCCTCTTGAGAGAGTTTTATGGTTCAAATTATTTCCTAGAGCATTGGGACGAAGTGGAGAGGAGGAGGGCAATTTTGAGATTCAGATCTATTCAGTTTGGAGGGGTTATATTTCAGATATGACCCTGAGACTTCACCCAGTGACTTGCAGTGTCCCGGTCTACCTTTATAGCGAGTTTCAGGTCATTTGGAGACCTCCTTCATCAGGGCCTAAATTGTAGGGTTTGGCAGTTTTTAGGAGGGCGCAACTTCATTGGAGGATTCAGCATTTGGAGGAGTTTCCCTTGGTATTTCGGTTTGAGATTTTAGGAGGGGACTCTACACCTCCCGATCTACAGTTTGGAATCTTCATTGGACTCATTTGGGGGCTTCTTCAGTTGTGCTTAGAAACATGAACATAATACTAAAAGGTGAATTGAGTAGTTGTGAAGAAGAGAATTACAAGCTTGAAAAGACCATTGATAGCTTGAAGGAACAATTAGAAGATTATGAAAAATTGAAAGAAGAATTGGATCACACAAAAGGGGAGCTACTATTGACAATAGAAAATTTGAATAAGTTCAAAAAAAGCACTAAAAAATTAGATGAGATCCTGAGCAGTCAAAGATCTCCAAACGACAAGACATGACTAGGATACAATGATAGTTTGAAGACAACAAAACAAGAGAATGAAGATGAAAATGATGAAACCAACACTCCAAAACAAGTTGAACAACAAGATAGAAGACTAGAATTCAAAAGGAATGAGACATCAAGAAGATCCTCTCCCATAAGGTATGAAAGCAATCATTATGAAGAAAACTATAGAAGAATAGATTGTGAACCTAGATGGACCACACCACAAAGAAGATAACTTACTCCCAGGTATCAAAAGTTATTTCTTGGACATTGTTATACTTGTGGAAATTGTGGACACAAGGCAATCAATTGTAGAATAAATGAAAAGAATAACTATGTAAGCTACATGAATGGTGAAAATAGTAGATATGGAAATGTTCGTAGACCTGTCAACAAAAATTGTATTCCATTTGACCCATTAATGGATCAAAATATTGTATGTTACAAGCGAAATAATATTGGTCACAAAGCACGAGATTGCAAAGAGATGAAGGAAGATAATCATATGCCAAATGTTTGTATACCAACTACAACATGGAAAAGGAAAGAAATTCCACACAATGAAAACTGTTAAATAGAATTGGTCGCTAAAGAATGCAAAGAAGAAGATGAATGGTTCATATATAGTGGGTGTTCATCTCATATGACCAGAGATCAAAGAAAATTTGTCATCTTGAAGAAAAAAGGTGGAAATATTGCATTTGGAGATGACTCATCTACCAAAATACTTGGAAAATGAACTATAAATCTTGGAAGTGAAAATGTAAAAGCAGGAAAAGTCCTATTGTTTGAATATCTGAAGCATAATCTCCTCAGTGTTATCAAAATATGTGATCAAGGATACACTCTTACGTTTGACTCCCAAAAATGTAAAATCAAAGAAAATGACTCAGGAAGATTGGTTGCAACTACAACAAGAAGATCGAACAACATATACATCCTAGACATGAAGAATAGAGAGAAGACAAAAGCCACACAAAAGGATTACAAGGAAGAAAAATTCCCAAAGATAAAAAATAAGGATGAAGTATTATTGAGTGTCACATGTTCAGGGGGAGCAACCCCAAAGAATATAGTTACCTTTTTCCATTAAACTCAGGGGGAGCAGCCCTACCCTTTGCCATTTATTTCAAAGGGGGAGAGAAATTTGGATAATGATGATAGGGGGAGCATGATTGTTGCCATCAATGACAAAGGGGGGGATTTTTGGAAGATTGGTTGTTGTCATTGATGTCAACCCTAGTCATTGGTTTTGGACCGCAAGATTGATGAAGTTATTTGAACATGAAGGACACTGCACATGCATACACAACACCCATGGATGGATAGTATACATCATGTTGTTTTCGGTGGTAAGTGGCACATCACGTGGATCCTCATGGTTGAGGAGAAATGAATTTTTGAAGATGACAAAGTGAATTGAAGAAGGAAGTACAGGTCGGCCCTGAAGATAATTAAAGAAAAGAATTACAAAATAAGAAAGTGTCAAGTCGGCCCTAATGTTAAAAGGAAGTGACATAAAGGGTATAAATACATATCATTATACATTCATTTTACACACACAAGTTGAATTTCAAAGGAAATATGAAGTAAAGAAGGGTGGATTTCAAGGGAGGATGAAGTCTTTTGGTGATGTGTTCTAAGGTATGTTATTTACAGGTCATCTTACCATTTTCGCTATAAATTTTTTTATAAAATTATTCAGATGGTGAAATTGATATGGTATTGAGAAGACATGTCTAGGTACCTTTGGTAAACATTTAATCTCTTTATTCACTATGATTTTGTAGATATACTCTGTGGAAGATATATTTTTTGACTAGTTTTGAAGCTAGTCATAAACAGGTGTTCCGGGTAAAACAATCATAACTTATTCATAGAGAGTCCAACTGAAGTGAGACAAAGTTCATTGGAAAGAGTAGGGGCTGTAGTTTCTTTTGTGGGAGTTTCATAATCTGATGTTAAATATTGAGTGTGGTGCATTATGTACAAGTTTTCTCTCCTGAATAAACCATAATTGAATAAGGTCTACCATTCTCTCTATAACTTCATTTTTTGGAGGATTCAAGGAGTGGAACTTGTGTTGAAAAAATGTAACTGCGAAGAGCATTCTTATTATTACTTTGTTATTGGATTAAATCCCCATTGCGGATTAATCATGTCATTATTATTATTATTATTATTGGATTAATCCCCATTGTGGATTAATCATGTCGGTAATTGTATAAGGACCAAATCCCCTTTTGTGGATTGGTCATCGGACAATTACAAAGGACAGAATAAGAAGTCGGCCCCAGTTTTTATAATGGAAGACCTAGAATTAATTAAAGGTGGGTTTACCCACCCAGAGTGAGAGGTCGGCCCTGCCAATTGTGACCTTTCACACGTGCCAGTCTGATATAAATAAGAGGCCAGCTCCTCACTTCAAACACACAACTCACTTGCTCATTATCTTATGAGGCAAGCTGCAATTACCAGTTAGAGAGAGGAGAAGAAGAGTGGCGCATCTCTTGGAGAGGACTATATGTATTGGTTTGAGTTATCTCTTGAGCATTGTATAAGCTATTTATGATAAGGAAGTTTTTGTTGGGTTTTCTTCCCCTAGAGGGTTTCCCAGGATAAATGTTGTGTCTTTTGTGAATGTGTATTTCTCAGTGATCTTGCTCTTATGATGCTCTTATCTATTGAAATGAAAAGAAATATAATAATGGCACAAACATTAACATGGTATCAGAGCCAACCTGAAGGAAACACAATTTGCAAGAGGAAAAACGTCATTGTTACCGTACCCAAAAATTAGGGTTTTGAAAAAGTATCTCTTTTCAGCTCCCTAACCTTCTAGAAAGTTGCTCCCTCCCCCAAGGATCATTTTGGCACTTAGAGTGCACCTTTTCAGTGGCTAGATCTCTCAGAAAGTGAAACCCTAGTTTCACAAAGTACCAGAAAACCAGAGTACCAGAAGTACCAGAAAAACAGAAGCACCAGTCCATAAATCCACAGATCAGATTTGAAGGGGTAAAAGTTGGATTTTCAAAATTTCGACTGCACCAACTAACTCACCTCAACCCAGTGCATCTATCCCCTGGATCAGAATTTCAAAATTCGAAGTTTGAAAAATTAGGGTTTCCTCATAAAACCCTAAGTTGTAGTTGCAGTTGCAATCTCAGAACCAGTTGTAGTACCAGTTGCAGTTGCAGTCTCAGAACCAGTTGCAGTACCATTTGTAATCACCCTTGAAGTTTTTCGTAATGATTACCGTTGCTACCATATGGATCCACTACCTGCAAATGATATTAGAGGTATGTACTTACATATGTTTAATGGTTAAACCCTAAAGAGTATTTGCAGGAGAAGGGATATTTTTCCATAGATCCAGAAGGATCTCAAGATCCAACACATTCAGAGGAATGATGCAACCCAGATTTGATTATTCTAATATGCATCTATTTGTTATGAAATTATCTTGATCAGTGTTGCATGTTGAAGCTATGATCAAATCATTAGAAGGATTAAAAGTTGATCATAGAGTTTATCCTCTAACCTAATATTTTGTCAAGATAGCATATTGTCTTAGTACAACAGACAGGTTGAAGAAAGTACTCATCACTTGAGTGAAGGAGACCTGGAAGAAAAGAAAGCACTCACTCTTGAGGACAAGGCTCCAGGTTTGATTAATCAAGATTCAAAGGTACACATGACAAGCTGATGACTTTAGTTGAGATAGCAATCGTCTTAAAGTATTATACTTGATAGCATGTGAGAATATAGATGTAAATACTTTGCTGATATGACTAACACCTCCTCTAGGAGAAACCTCATGTGTTAGTTCCAGGTTGCCATGGAAGAATGCTTGGTCACAATACTATGAGAGTGTTGACCTCATTTCGTATTGTATTCCTTACCTTTAATCTTTGCTAAATTATAAGTAATAGCTCTAAAGGAGCTACTGCGATGATAGTTTGTGCTATTGCTTTATATTATCAAGAAGGATATTATTCTTGCTTGTTGTTTTGTTGACCTTGCTCCAGGTCACATGAGGAAGCTATAGCGAAGGTTGCAAAAGGAAACATGCTAAAGGAGAGAACATAAATGAAGCAATCATCAGTGGAAAAGAAGAATGTGGGTCACTCAGAAGCTGCCATGACCCATGCTATTGAAGAATCCATGTGAACTCTAGAAGATTAGCTCACAAGGCGCTACCATACATATGCAAAGTTGTCACAGGTTTATCAGAACTCAAAGGTGATCATGAAGGCATATGCAATGGATGTGCACAAGGGAAGAACATCAAGAACCTGTTTTCAAAGAGGGACAGCAAGATAGAAGGAGTCCTAGAACTCATTCATTCTGATGTATGTGGCCCAATGCCATCATCCTCCATTAATGGGTATGTATACTATGTATCATTCATTAATGACTATTCTCATAAAAGACCTGGATATATTTGAAGTGTTCAACAAGATCAAGGAATTGAAAGCCTTGATAAGAGAACCCTTCTGTAAGGAAGATTAAGATACTCAGGTCAGATAATGGAGGAGAATATACCTCAAAAGAGTTCGTGAACTTCTGCAAAGATGTTGGGATCAAGATCCCAACAAAATAGTGTAACTGAACAGAAGAACAAAATCATACTGGAATCTGTGAAGACTATGATCCATGATCAAGATCTTCCTATGTGCTTATGGGCAGAAGCAGCAATGATAGTTGTTTGTGTGCAGAACCGATTATACCATAGCACACTTGGGCTCAAGACACCGGAAGAGATGTTCACCGAAAAGAAGCTAGAGGTAAGCCATCTCAAAATATTTGGTTGTCCAGTGTTTATTCATATACCAAAAGAGGAAAGAAACAAGTTGGAACCTTCTGGAAAGAAGGGAATATTTGTGGGATATTGTGAGGTCTCCAAGGCCTTTAGAATTTACATACCAGGTCACCGCCACATTGATATCAACAAGGACATGACCGTTGATGAAGAAGTAGCACTTAAGAAATCAAGAAGATGCCAGCTTAAAGAAGTATATGAAGAGGAACCCGGAATTCCTAGGATTGCAGAATCCATGAGGGAATTTCCCAGAGCTGCAGAACTAGATAGGGAAGTCGTAACTTCCCCTGATGAGGAGACTCCTGAAGACCATGATATAACAGAAGTGCAAGAACCTCGTCAACTGACCTTCTCCCATAAAAGAAATCTTGCTTGGGCAAGAGAGCTTATTCAAGATGGAGAGAAGTATGGTGTTCCAGAAGGAACCTCGAGATACGTGAAAATACCAAAGCCATTCTCCAGCTATATGGCTTTGATGTGTGATCTTCTAGAAGAAGAGCCTACTTGCTTTGAAGAAGAAATTCAGAGAAAAGAATGGGCAGATGCCATAACAGAGGAATACCAATCCATAATGAAGAAATGAAGTATGGGACATAGTTCCCAGATCGAAGAATAAAGATGGGGTATCCTACAGATGGCTCTTCAAAATAAAACATGTTGCTAATGGAAGTATTGATAAGTATAAAGCAAGATTTGTCGCTCCTGTAGCCAAATACACTTCGATCAGGACCATCATAGCTCTTGCAGCTAAGATGAAGTGGAAGTTGCACCAGATGAACGTGAAGACAACTTTCCTAAATGGTGTCATCAAAGAGGAAGTGTATATAGAGAAACCTCAAAGATTTGAGGTAGAAGACAGGAAGTCTCATGTCTACAGATTGAAGAAAGCCTTATACGGATTGAAGCAAGCTCCTAGAGCTTGGTATGGCCGTATAGACAGTTTCTTGATGAGCTTAGGATTTACCAAGAGTAAAGCAGACTCAAATATCTACTTCAAAATTATGAATAATGAACCAGTAATCTTACTACTGTATGTGGATGACTTATTCTTAACTGGAGAAGAAAATCTAATCGCTGAATGTAAAATGAGACTTGTCGCAGAATTTGAAATGAAAGACCTTGGCCTAATGCATTACTTCTTAGGTCTTGAGGTATGTCAGAGTCCAGAAAGGATCTTCCTTAACCAAGGGAAGTACACAGTCGAAATCTTAAAGAGATTCAACATGCTAGAATGCAAGTCCATGAATACACCCATGGAAGCGAAGCTGAAGCTATTGGTCGATACTTCGTCAGACTTGATAGATGCCACACTGTACAGATAGATTATTGGATTTCCGATGTACCTGACAAACACCAGACCAGACATATGTTTTGCAATGAACACCTTGAGTCAGTTTCTGGTAGAGCCCAGACGTGTTCACCTAATGGCTGCAAAACATGTGATGAGGTACCTTAAAGGTACAGTGGATTATGGTCTCAGCTATGATGGAGATCATGACTTCACACTGAGTGTATATACTGATGCAGATTGGGAAGGAAGCGTTGTTGACAAAAAAAAAAAATCACTTCCAGATGTTGTTTCAGTTTGGGATTACTATGATCTCGTGGCAGAGTAGGAAGCAATCCAGTATTTCTCTCAGCACAGAGGAAGCAAAGTACATTTCCGCATGTTCTGCTAGCTGTGAAGCTATATGGCTTCGAAAGTTGTTGACAGGCCTATTTGATTTGGAGATGAGAGCAACCACGATTCTATGTGACAATCAAAGCTGCATTAAAATGACAGAGAATCCTGTGTTCCATGATAGGTCGAAGCACATAGAGATCCGCTATCATTTCATCTGCGACATGGTACAGAGAGGAGTCTTGAAGCTCCAGTACATTAGCACGGATGAACAGGTTGTTGATGTGATGAATAAGCCTCTATCTCATGTAAAGTTTGAACACTTTCGAGATAAGCTTGGTATTGTCTGAAAGGACATTCCCTGAAAGGGGGAGTAGATGTATTCCTTGCTTCTGACCTCGCTGTTAGACGTAAAGAAAGATGAGTCATGCTTCTGACCTCGTTGTTAGACGTAAAGCATGATGCCATGTGATCCTTTCTTCTGACCTCGCTATTAGATGTAAAGAAAGATGAGTCATGCTTCTAACCTCGTCGTTAGACGTAAAGCATGACGTCGTGTGATCCTTGCTTCTGACCTCACAATTAGACGTAAAGAATGACGCCATGTGATCCTTGCTTCTGACCTCGCTATTAGACGTAAGCAAGATGAGTCATGCTTCTGACCTCACTGTTAGACGTAAAGCAAGATGAGTCATGCTTCTGACCTCGCTGTTAGACGTAAAGCATGATTTTTTGTGATCCTTGCTTCTGACCTCGTTGTTAGATGTAAATCAAGATGAGTTATTCTTCTGACCTAGTTGTTAGACATAAATCATAACACAATAGATTTCTTGCTTCTGACCTCATTGTTAGACGTAAAGCAAGATGAGTCATGCTTCTGACCTAGTTGTTAGACGTAAAGCATGACGCTATGAGTCCTCGCTTCTGACCTCGTTGTTAGACGTAAAGAGAGATGTTGATGTGTTCCTTTCTTTTAACCTCGTTGTTATACATAAAGCAAGATGAGTCATGCCTCTGACCTAGTTGTTAGACATAAAGCATGACGTTGTGATTCCTCGCTTTTGACCTAGTTGTTAGACGTAAAGCGAGATGATGATATTGCTTGCTTCTGACCTAGTTGTTAGACGTAAAGCAAGATGTGACTGACACTGAGCTACCAGCTTAACCACTGTGACATTGAGCTAGTGTAGTACTGTGATGCTCCAGCCTAGTGTTGTGATGAGGTATCATTTTTACTGATACATATTTGATGCAGATGATGATAGCATTCTTTCGAGAATGATGATGTTGTTGATGAAGAAAACCTTCGATGACTCGTAAATGTGCTAGACAATGGTTCAGAATGATATTGATGATACTGTCCTCCAGATGCCACTGATGATGCAGACCTCTCTCGCCTAATGCTGATGAAGAATACCCTTCTTGTTAAGGGGGAGTGTTGAAATAATGTAACTGTGAAAAGAATTCTTATTATTATTTTGTTATTGGATTAAATCCCCATTGCAGATTAATCATGTCATTATTATTATTGTTGTTATTGGATTAATCCCCATTGTGGATTAATCATGTCAGTAATTGTATAAGGACCAAATCCCCTTTTGTGGATTGGTCATCGGACAATTACAAAGGACAGAATAAGAAGTCGGCCCCAGCAGTTATAATGGAAGACCCAAAATTAATTAAAGGTGGGTTTATCCACCCAGAGTGAGAGGTCGGCCCTGCCAGTTGTGACCTTTCACACGTGCCAGTCTGATATAAATAAGAGGCTAGCGCCTCACTTCAAACACACAACTCA
>ML790241.1:285469-305464 GCA_009831015.1 Picea engelmannii
TCATATCAGGCAAAGTATTCTCACATGTTATCAAGTATAATACTTTACGACGATTGCTATCTAAAGTCATCAGCTTGTCATGTGTACCTTTGAATATTGATTAATCAAACCTGGAGCCTTGTCCTCAAGAATGAGTGCTTGCTTTTCTTCTAGGTCTCCTTCACTCAAGTGACGAGTGCTTTCTTCAACCTATCTTCTGTACTAAGACAATACACTAACTTGAAAAAAGGTTAGGTAAGAGGATAATCTCTATGATAAACTTTCAATCCTTATAATGATTTGATCATAGCTTCAACATGCAACACTGATCAAGATAATTTCATAACAAATAGATGCATATTAGAATAATCACACCTAGGTTGCATCATTCCTTTGAATGTGTTGGATCTTGAGATCCTTCTGGATCTATGGAAAAAGATCCCTTCTCCTGCAAATACTCTTTAGGGTTTAACCATTAACCATATGTGAGTACATACCTCGGATAGCATTTACAGGTAGTGGCTCCATCTGGTAGCAGCGGTAATCATTACCAAAAACTTCAAGAGTGATTGCAACTGGTTCTATGGTTGCAACTGCAACAAGTACTGCAACTGCAACAGGTACTGCAACTGCAATAGGTACTGCAACTGCAACTGGTTCTGAGACTGCAACTGCAACTTAGGGTTTTATGAGGAAACCCTAATTTTTCAAACTTCAAATTTTGAAATTTTGATCCAAGGGATAGGTGCGCTGAGCTGAGGCGAGTTAGCTTGTGTAGTCAGATTTTTCTGGTTTTCTGGTACTTTATGAAACTAGGGTTTCACTTTCCGAGAGATCTATCCACTGAAAAGGTGCACTCTAAGTGCCAAAATGATCCTTGGGGGAGGGCGCATCTTTCTAGGAGGTTAGGGAGCTGAAAAGAGATACTTTTTCAAAACCCTAATTTTTGGGTACAGTAACAGTGACGTTTTTCCTCTTGCAAAATATGCTTCCTTCAGGTTGGCTCTGATACCATGTTAATGTTTATGCCATTATTATAGTTCTTTGCATTTCATAATATAAGAGCATAATAAGAACAAGATCACTGAGAAATACACATTCACAAGAGACACAACATTTATCCTGGGGAAGAAAACCCAGCAAAAACTTCCTTATCATAAATGGCTTATACAATGTTCAAGAGACAACTTAAACCAATACAAAAAGTCCTCTCCAAGAGATGCGCCACTCTTCTTATCCTCTCTCCAACTTGTAATTGCAGCTTGCCTCATAAGAGAATGAGTAAGTGAGAGTGTGTAAGAAGTGAGGCGTGAGCCTCTTATTTATATCAATCTGGCACGTGTGAAGAGTCACCATCTGGCAGGGCCGACCTGTCACTCTGGGTGGGTAAACCCACCTTTAATTAATTTTGGGCCTTCCATTATAACTGCTAGGGCCGACTTCTTATTCAGCACTTTGTAATTGTTCTATGACCAATCCACAAAAGGGAATTTGGTCCTTATACAATTATCGACATGATTAATCCTCAATGGGGATTAATCCAATAACAGTAATAATAATAATGACATGATTAATCCACAATGGGGATTTAATCCAATAAAAAAATAATAATAATAATGCTCTTCGCAGTTACATTATTTCAACACAAGGAAGGGCTAGGAGGAGTCCTTATGCAAGGCGGAAGTGTTGTCAACTATCAATCCCGAAAATTGAATGAGCATGAAGTCAACTATGTGACCCATGATCTATAGTTGGCCGCCATAGTGCAGGCCTTAAAAATGTGGAGGCATTACCTCCTGGGAAGGAAATTCGTACGTATGACAGATCACTGTGGATTACGATATCGGTTTGACCAACCAAAGCTCAATGCCAGACAAGCTAGGTGGATGGCCCTCCTTAGCGAGTTTGATTTTGAAATCAAACATTTCAAAGGAAAAGAAAATAAGGTGGTCGAGGCCCTTAGCCAAAGTATGAAAACAATTCACCTGGCAGCGGTGAGCACCTGCGAGACGGATGTCAAGGAAAGAGTCAGGAATGCACAAGAAACAGACATATTCTTCCAAACTGTGACCTCGTATATGGAGAAAGAACCCACAGGGATAAAGTGTGAAGGCTACCAGATGATAGATGGAGGTCTGCTAACTTACATAAACAGATTGTATATTCCAGATTGTGATGACTTGAAGAGGTTCATAATGGATTAACTACATAAAAGACCCTATACTAGTCATCCAGGATACCAAAAGATGATCACGACCACCAGGAAACAATTCTAATGGTCGGTATTGAAGAAAGACATAGTTGAATACTTAGCCAAATGCATAGAGTGCCAACAGGTTAAAGCAGAACACCGACACCCAGCAGGATTATTACAACCTCTACCAATCCCGAAATGGAAATGGGAAACCATCTCCATGGATTTCATCACCGGATTACCAACCTCGACCAAACAAAATGACACCATCATGGTAGTGGTGGATAAATTGAGCAAGTTCGCTCATTTTATCCCATTCGAGTCGACTTGCAAGGCGATAGACATCACCCACATATTCATGAGGGAGATATTCAGACTACATGGTATGCCTAAAGAGATTGTATCTGACAGAGACACGAGATTTACTTCCAACTTTTGGAAATCCCTGATGGGGGGTCTAGAGACCAAATTGATGTTTAGCATAGCCTATCATCCTCAAACCGATGGATAGACAGAAAGAGTGAACCAAATATTAGAAGACATGCTAATGATGCATGTAATGCATCAACCCAAAAAGTGGGAAGACTACCTCCCACTGGTGGAATTCGCCTACAACAACGGCTACCAAGAATCCCTGAAGATGAGTCCTTTCGAAGTCCTCTATGGTAGGTCATGCAACACTCCAGTTAGTTGGATTAACCCTGTAAACAGAGTTATTATTGGACCCAACATGCTGAAGGAAATGGAACAACAAGTGACTCAGATAAAACAAATTTAAAGGTCGCCCTGAACCGACAGAAAAGTTATGCCGACCGAAAGAGAACTCCAAGAGAGTTCAGGGCAGGAGACCACGTATATCTCAGAGTTAGACCCGGGAAGAGTTTCCTGAAGATGGGAGATTGTGCCAAGTTGGCACCTCGGTATTGTGGACCCTTTGAATTTCTAGATAGAGTGGGACCTGTAGCCTATAGGCTAGCACTTCCTCCCACAATAAAAGCGCATAATGTTTTCCATGTTTCATTATTGAGGAAATATGTACATGATTCTAATCATATAATTGACTGGTCTATGATCCAGGTGGAACTGGAGGGAGAATTCCTACCAGAACCTCAATGCATACTGGACAGAAAGGAAATCCCACTCAGGAACCGAACCATTGCACAGGTCAAGGTGCAGCGGAAACATTTTGGCCCAGATGAGGCGACATGGGAAATGGAAGATGCCATGAAACAGGCATATCCGATTTTGTTTACTTTTGTACATACATGTCATGTTGATATATAGAACATCGGGGATGATGTTCCTTTAAGAGGGAGGGATTTGTAACACCCTGTTTTCCCCAGTCTGTAAAAATAACTATATTGGCCAAAAACTATGGCAAACTCAAAGATGTAAATGTTTGATTTGACAAAGCTTTGTATAAAAGGTCGATGAATGAAAATTATATCATGAATATGTGTCGCATGATTGTTGGGAGGGGGATGTGCTGAAAGGGACCACGATGGCTTATGAGAGGAGGTGGAAGGGGTCGGGAATGGCTGCGTTAACTTCCACCGAACTGAAACCGTACTGGTTTGTACATGCTCGAAAACCAAAGCTCACTCTCAGACCCCTGAATGAATTACCCACCCGGATGATAGGTGGGGAGGCTCCTCAAGAGTAAATGAGGGGATGGGGGTGAACCGCCCATCCATAGAAGCTCTCAAACCTGACCATCAGACAGGGAAATTTGTGCCACACGCAACCTCGCAGGAAAAAAAGGCAAGGAAAGAAGTGTGGAAGGGGAGAGGAGCGCGCGCAATAGGAATCACGGAAGGAGAACCAAAAGAACTCCAGAAAATACAGTGAGTCATGAGCAGAGGAGAAGGGGAGTAACCTTCGTCCTTGATTTCTGATGAGCGAAAAGTAGGAGACTGAGTCTCAAAGCATCGTGGTCCAGCTCAAGGGTGGCTAGTGGTAAATCCGATTGGAATCACTAAGCCTATGGTAGGGTGGAAACGAGCACCCCTCTCAGCAGTCGCATCACACCTGGTGTTTTTCTGATAAGTGTTTATATCTCGTGTCTTGAATTGAATATAATGGACGCATGCTCATGTTTGTACACTCATAAATGATTTTTGTATATCAGTGTTTGCATGGGGTTTTGACCAGAAATAATGGATGCATACTCATACATATATGACCATAATCGATTTATGTAGAGAATGAATAAGTTCAGATTATGAGTCGTTCCCTTGAGATTTGTCCCATGTATTTGACCTGCGCTATGCCCTAGTTTGATTTCCTGAAGGCACCTCCCCCTGGGAAGTTCCCTCACCTTCCAGATCCGGAGTGAGTTCCTTTAAAGGACTCTCGTTTTAGAAACCATACGAGTTTACCTCACCCCTGTCACAGAGTTCATAGCTCGGTAATTTAAGAAGGCCTTTTAGTCAAGTCACTCAACCTGGGGATATTTACCCAAGAACCTGTTGAAGGATTTTGTAGTCTAAGTATGGAATCCTTGTACCCGAGAGAACGGTTCCCTTAGGTTTTGGTGCTTCAGAGTTTCGGCTCCTGGGAACTCAAGTGCGAGACTCCCTGTCTTCGCATATCGCAAAATCCCGATTCGCGAAACTCTGAAATGAGTTGAGTGGAGTGGATAGGCTTCGGAGTTTTCGCTCCTGGGAACTCAAGTGCGAGACTCACTGTCTTCACATATCGCGAAACCCCAATTCACAAAACCCCGAAATGAGCTGAGTAGAGTGGATAGGCTTCGGAGTTTCGGCTCTTGGGAACTCAAGTGCGAGACCTCCTGTCTTCGCATATCGCGAAATCCCGATTCGTGAAACTCTGAAATGAGCTGAGAAGAGTGGATAGGCTTCGAAGTTTTGGCTCTTGGGAACTCAAGTGCGAGACCTCTTGTCTTCGCATATCGCAAAATCCCGATTCACGAAACCCTAAAATGAGCTGAGCAGAGTGGATAGGCTTCGGAGTTTCGGCTCCTGGGAACTCAAGTGCAAGACCTCCTGTCTTCGCATATCACGAAATCCCCATTTGTGAAACCCCGAAATGAGCTGAGCAGAGTGGATAGGCTTTGGAGTTTCAACTCCCGGGAACTCAAGTGCAAGACCTCCTGTCTTCGCATATCGCGAAACCCCGACTTGCGAAACCCCGAATTGAGCTTAATAGATATATGGGTTTCGGTGTTTCGGTCCCGGGGAACCGAATGGTATGAACCCCTCATCTTCTAGTATGCGAAACCCCAAAAGGTAGAGTGTCGGGATATAATCCGAGCCATTGACCAATTTGACGATCAATTAGACCCTTCTTTTTGGGTTTCGGCACTTCGAAAGACAGAGAACAGGGGAACGCTTGCATCACGATTCCCTGAATCATGAAAGCCGAAAGAGCCTTTATAGTAAGGCCAGTGGTCATAGCCAATGATCACATGGGGAAGGTAGGGTCTGCACCCTGCCCCATAGAAGCTCGGGGATTCCGTTCCCCGATAAAGAAGGAAGAAAAGAGAAAAAGGGTGAAAAGTCTTAGTTACCGTAGTGGGTGTGTGAGAACATACATGCAGAGCCTAGACTCCTGCCAGCCTGAGGGGTCTTACACAAGGAGAAATGGATGAGATATCTTTTGAGATAACATACTTGGAGATAAAATATTTCGGCCTTAGCAAGGAAACTAGGGCTCAAATAACCTTTCTTCAGTATGTAGCCTTAAGAAATTACAGTTGGAGTGAAGAGGATGTTTTACATGGGATCATCATAGTAGAGGAAAAGAGAGCCAGAGCAGCTAGATGGATGGAAGAACAGAGAAACCCCACACCCATTAGGAGCGCACAACTTTTCTACAGTTGCAAGGGGCCTTGGGAACCAGAACATAGGTGTATGGGTAATGGTAAGAAGCATATTATTGAGGTACACAATGATAATGAGGATGAGGTGTGTGAGGACACAGAGCTAGATCTAGATGCTTATTTGGAGCAATGCGATGGTGCTAGTACAGAGGCTAGTGATTCTGACACGCTTGAGGAGGATAGTGACTCTTGCACACTTGCAGATATTAGTGATTCTGGCACGCTTGGGGAGGATGGTGACCCTTGTGTAGTGGATAGACAGTCGGAGGGACAGGATGACAGCACCTACATTGCAGCAGACATATCACATGGTGTTGATGACCCTCCACCTCAACAGAGTACAGACACTAGTGGGGATTCACGTGTGTTAGCACCGAGATATGACGAGCTTCCTAGGAGGGTCATGACACATATGTCATATTTTCAGACACCCGTGATAGCCACATCACAGAAGGATATCAGTGGCATTTCATATGTGATGGAGGAGCCATGTGTGAGGGATGCACACTATGGACATATGGATCCCCATACCTAAGTGGAGAGACATGACTTGGAGACAGTGGACCTTATACATACCTATCATCATGAGGAGATTGAGTCACCTCTTTCGGAGACTCCATTAGTTGAGCAGACTATGGAGACTTACAACTTGATGGGACAGTTACTTCCAGGACCAACCTGCAGTGATGAGGGTGTACTCTTCATTGATCAGTATGATCATAGCACGTGTCTGGACACATCTATATGGGATCTAGGTGCAGATGATAGTAGCAGGGTGAGTGCACAAGAGGATACAGCTGCTCATACAGGTTATAGTATGATTCAGAGAGAGCTATCAGTTGAGGATGATGTGCAGTCACATATGGGCAGACCCAGTGGCACAGTATACAATGGGAAGTTTAGCACTTTATCTTTTGCAGAGAGTATTGGT
This sequence comes from Picea engelmannii, assembly GCA_009831015.1. Classification (NCBI taxonomy): domain Eukaryota; kingdom Viridiplantae; phylum Streptophyta; class Pinopsida; order Pinales; family Pinaceae; genus Picea; species Picea engelmannii. The sequence continues at coordinate 292,415 of ML790241.1, forward strand.
GGGGATACCAGTGATGGCACTAACAGTGAGAGACGTGAGGTGGCACCTCAGCATAACTATGATCAGGAGTCACAATACTTAGCAACACAGTTGAGAGTCGGTGAGGATATGATCATGACAGCCACCAGGTGTAGTGATGACATGCAGGCATTGATGACAGATTATTATTGGAGAGCATCAGTGGCACATGGTAGTTCAGATGAGGGATTTTCCATGGATGAATTTCACACTCTCAGGGAGAGAGTGTCTATGATGAGGATCGACTACCAGCAGTTGTTGACAGATAGGGACTACCTCTTAGGGATTGGCGATATGTATCACAGGGCCTTGAGGGAGAAGGAGTTGGACATGGACCGACTCACTTAGGAGTTGGAGAGCACTCGAGGATTCTTGAGAGGCACATAGACAACCCTTCAAGAATCAGAGTCCCAATCAGAGGAGCTTCTTGAGGAGGTTCGTCAGAGATCCACTTCGTCTATCCTACTGGACAGTCAAATATGTATTTCAGTCACATGGCTAGAGGATGTTGGTGGTCTAGCAAAGGAGCACCAGTTGATGGAGGACACTTCCATTTGTGTCTCGAGAGTGGTTGACCTTCAGGTAGAGGTTGATCCAGTAGTACGCCCAGCATCTACGATGCAGCATGAGTATACAGGAGATGACATGAGTATGTCGGAGCATACATTGGTGAGTGGTAGCTCACAGAGAAATGTCGATTTGTATGGAGGGATTCAGAGGAGTATATTGCCTTGCAAGGAGGAGACACACCTAGGAGAGCATGCATATGTCACTCCTTTACAGCAGCACCTAGTCACGAGAGATCACCTTCACCGTATCAACAGTTGCATGGGAGATGAGAGATGGAGGTTGGTTGACCAATAGTTGGAGGATTTACTTCTAGTTGTACCTAATGATTGGGGTTTAGTGATGACTACAAGCGAGCAGTTATCATGGGTATCGGAAGACGTGATTTTGTTCGAATCCTTGGGATTGACTGAGGTATGTGGTATTTTTTAGTCCTACAGTCAGCTACAGATGTCTTTGTTATCTTTTCCTGACACTTTTATCATGGACAGTAGCATGAGGAGAGATAGACAATGGTTGAGGACATGGAGAGTGAGTAGGCCGAGACCACCTGACAGGAGTACTTTTACGGCATACAGCAGGTCAGAGGTGGACCGTGTTAAGCAGACAATTGAGACTTGGTGCGTGATGGTGAGCATCATAGGCCAGGTGACAATAGATGAGCACAGAGGGCTTCTGACAGTGATCAGTCCAACACAGGAGCAGCAAGCGGAGACTGGAAGTGATAAACTTCCAATTTTTCCATGGAATCTGGGAGTTCATTTTGTTAGCACGATGTTTTACATCATGTTGACCCAGGTTGCACCAGAGAGCCACACACTCCACCTTGGGTTGGTTTGGAGTGGGCCTGCAGGTACTTGTCCTATGGAGGGAGACATTTTCTCCCTCTTGATCATCATGATCAGGCATGGAGATGGTTGGGAAGGTACTACTTCCATAGAGATTTTCTTATAGATGCAGCTTCTGGACAGCAGGTCCAAGTTCCACAGGTACTTCAGCTTGAGGATCCAGGAGCGGAGGATCAGGTATATATATAGGGAGTAGTTAGGCATGGTCAGGATAGTGCAGTGTCAGCATGGTGATCTTCGACGGAGGCTAGCATGGGACCAAGGGATTACAAGGTTGAGAATTTCACCGACTGACAGGGGCGAGTGGACCTTTGCAGGGGAAAATTGTTATAACTTTCCATTGAGCTTCATTGTTGAGGAGAGCACATCACTTGAGGGTGTCTCATGAAGGTCTTGCAGTACCTCATTATGGCATCAACATTTGCAGTTGATGGAGGCTGTGTTGATCTTGGCAGTATTTTGGAGGCTGGACTCATTCTGGGATGAGGCCATGTGTCATGTGCAGGATTTTCACGGTGTTGATATATTTCAGGATTATGCTTCCCAGGGGATTGCAACTCATGTCTTGATATGGGACCCAGGGGACAGAGTGCCTGATAGTTCATCTTTGGATGGGGTCTACTGTGTGTCCCACAGGTGGACATGGGATCCTGGTATTATACTTGGAGGGATTTGGTTATTGCTTGAGGACAAGCAATATTCTAGCAAGGAGGACTATAATGTCCCCACTTTGGGACATCATTACATTACAGAGGGTTATGGTGACCAAAGTAGCCAGTTGGAGATTATAGTGAGTACAAGAGCTATTGAGGGATATTTTGGGGTATAGCTTGCATCGCTCATCCTATTTCATCATTATGATCCATTCCGCACAGATTGGATTTGGTTTCGTTGCATTCCAACGATTTCCATGATTTTGAGTATTTTGAGCTATAAGTCAATTAAATTCATTGATGAGGTCATTTTGGGCACAATACTTGGAGGAACCTCTCATTGTAATAGCTCATTGGAATCGAGAGGAGCAACACTACAGGATAGGATGGTGAGAAGTGACTTTCAGTGGCTAGGGAAGCCACGAGGAGAGATAAGGCATTTTTCAGAGGTAAAAAGGTTAATTAATTAATTAATAATTAAAAAAGAAAAGTCACTTTGGAGAGACAAGGGGATGAAGGAAATATAAAGAAGAGGCAAGGACCTTTATCCTCTCATTCATTCATGTATGTTTATCTTTGATATCTAGCTTCTAGCTAGAGAGCCCATACCTTGCGGGTTTTGAGGGTTTTGACTTAACAAACCCTAGAGGGCGATTCGGTGGTGAAAGATCCACCTAGCTTGTCCCAAGCTTGGTCTCGGAGATGCAATACTCTCCCACACCATTCTAGTTCGGATCTACATCAGTGCAGGAGTGTTCTACACGAGCCGCGAGCACAGGAAGAGAAGGAGGGAGCACCATTGGGGGTTTCTAGCAAGGGGGGTGCACCTTTCAGTGAAGGAAGGTTCGTTGTAGGATTTTGAGAGGGATCTTGGAGATTTGAGCATTTGGGTTTTACTTGCAAGGCCTTAGCCATGATTTCTAGTGCCTCTTGAGAGAGTTTTATGGTTAAGATTATTTCCTAGAGCATTGGGACGAATTGGAGAGTAGGATGGAAATTTTGAGATTCAGATCTATTCAGTTTGGAGGGGTTATACTTCATATCTGACCCTGAGACTTCACCCAGTGACTTGCAGTGTCCTGATCTACCTTTCTAGCGAATTTCAGGGCATTTGGAGGCCCCCTTCATCAGGGCCAAAATTGTAGGGTTTGGCAGTTTTCAGGAGGGTGCAACTTCATTGGAGGAGTTTCCCTTGGTATTTCGGTTTGATATTTTAGGAGGGGACTCTACACCTCCCGATCTATAGTTTGGCATCTTCATTGGACTCATTTGGGGGCTTCTTCAGGTGGGCCGAATTATTGATGGTTTCAGACATCTACTAGAGCATGGCTTTTCTTGTTGGGGGGGTTGGTGTTGCATACGGCCTAGATCTCTACTTGTATTCAGTCTTCATCATGTATCCAGCCTTTGGAGGATTACAGTATCTTCATGGAGAATTTTGTAGCAGCTTCTATTGTCTTTATTGGAGCCATCTGTTGAGCATTCCAAATCGGCCTCTTCATTGTAGCAAGTTCTTCTATTTATGAATAAAATCAAATCTGAGGTGTTTTGGCTTGTCTATCATATTGTTGATATTGCATATGGTTGAGGTATGTTCCATTACGGTATATTCTTGTTTATTGTTGCAACACACATTAAATTCATCAACATAAACCCTAAGGCCGAAATCAAGAGGTCAACCTGCAAGTAAACACATACAAACAAGTAAATCAGCAAAGTGTTTGATGAAATGCCACAACCAATAAAAGTTTAAAAGACACCCAAAACCGTGATGTTCTTGCCATATTGGCTTGGGAACATTACAAAATAGCATACTACAATTTAAGGAATTAGAAAGTGCAATTTTCACAATAAGAAGTTGCAATTTTTGCAACGACAAATTCGCATTTGTGCCTTCTATTGGGGTCTCCATAACCTGAGGATTCTCACTCCACATAACATCTACACTCTGAGAATGAGCTTGTAAGGATGATTCTCTTATAGTCATCAAAGATGAAGAAGGAGGGTATGATAGAAATTTTTGTAGCAGACCAAGATGTGCCACAATCTAAGCGACCAATGATTTTAAAGAACTAAGTTGGGATTCTAGCTCAAGGTATTTGCCACAAGTAATAATCATGAAGGTACTAAATTCAAGCTTAGACTTCTTTAACACCAACAATTGGGAAGCAATCTCCATAACACAATCATCTTGTATTTTATTCTCAACCCATTGTTTGCTTTACCATTCCTCTTGCAACTTGGACCACCTAACATTAGAAGTTTTGATGCTATAATGAACTCCCACTACATTCTTCTCACACCTCTACAAACCCTTGTAGATTTCTATTAGATCACATAATACACAACATGTGTTTCTTAAGGGAAATGTTCCATTGTATTTCTAAGACTTGCCTCTAAAATTCCAGTAGAAATAAACCAATAGATGTAACAGGACCACCCTGAGAATACGAAAAGGAGTCACAAGAGAAAACCTAGAAGCACCAGAAAATGTCGTTATAGCATGTACAAGTCAATGTTGCAAGTGACACCCTAGATGGATCCTCCAACACCAATGCACTAAGAAATAATAATGGAACCTTCTGCAACTAGATCAATATTAAACCCACACACAAAATGACACCCATCCATCAAATCCTTCATTATATTGCACATCGTCACAGCTAGAGGAAGTAATGAGTGTGGCACACAAAGTAATTTCTCATCAGAATGGGAAGATAACAAGAAAGTTGTTTTCTTTAGGTACTCCATGAATAATTGCAAGGAAACTAAAGTAGGGGAACACTATACGGAACCCCCCCCCCCCGGCATTTAACCTCGTTTTCCCTTTGTTCAACATGGAGCCAAGATTGGCTCGTGAATCAACCTTGACGTTTAAAATTCTTAGAAATTGATAACAAGGTATTGAAGCAAGATGATGTAACAAGCCAATAATCCTATGTGTGACATTATGTAAAATGAAATTTAGAAGGGGGAACTAATACAATGGAGACCAAATGATAGTTTAGGAGTCTTAAATAATGTGATAACATTGTTGGAGGGTATTGAATGGGAAATATGTCTTGACTTCATTAATATTGACTTGAAAAAAATTATGATAAGTTTGAGTGTCTCTTCAATTTGGGCAGGCTTTAGACCCTAGGTTTTCGTAAATTCTCCCTCAATGCATAGGAGACATGCCCATCCATAAAGAAATTTAAATCAAACGATGTGGGGATCGTTGGTCCCTCTGACAAGGTTACACATTGACCCTAGATATTTATGTCATTTTTCTCCCATAATAGAGAGCTAGACAAATAGCTCATGACCAATTTGTATAAGACTTTTTCATCACTATACTCTAGGACAAGTCTACATGGAGAACACCATGCACAACCTCCAAATATTTTTTGATGCTTCAGGGTCCAAAATATGGTGGCTAAAACTCAATTCCATAGACAAAACCTTTATGGATTACTTACTTGGCATGTTAATTAGGGTTTTTCATGGATCCAACCATGCCAGATATTTAGGTTCCTTGGCATCCCCTTCACCTTTTAGGGTTCACCAAAGGACTTTTCGGATATGGTTATTCAGCATGTGGAAAATAAGATTGATAATTAGGGAATGAATACCATATCTTTGGCTACCAAATTGTAGATATGTATAAATTCATAGTAGCCACCTAAGCACAATATTCTTCATATAACATCCCATCTGCTAGTGCTTACCAACGACTCAAGAAATATCGTGTACCTTTTCTCTAGGCCAATATAAATGGGAGAAAAGGATTTCATTGTGTACAATGCAACCATAGAGACCAGGGAGGCATGGGGATTATTAAGACACATATTCAAGCCAAGGCGCTTTGTCTAGAGTGGGTTTTCAAACGAATTGGAACGAAATGAAGCTTGGAAGGTGCATTTTAGGAATTACATTCACTGAGGATCCCCCTAATAAATAATTCTTGGACAAGTATCACTTTGAAAACTCTCATTGTCAGTTTTAAACAATGTGAAGGTGAAACTTGAACTTGTGTTGCTTATACAGTATTTGGAAGGTTTGAAAGTGATTAAATCCCATCTTAGTTGGTAAGACCAAGCTCTCAGGTCTGGTCTATCCTTGAATGGGCATTCCCTATGGAAGTCCCTTCTTCCTTACATGAATGAAAACTTACAGCCAAATCAACTTGGTTCTTAGGCTTTAAATATTTTAGAAGAGACATCCACAATGAAATTTATTAATAAAAAAATACAAATCTATTTAAAATCTTATATAAAATTTAATATTTTTCATAAAATCAATAAAAATGAAATCAAATTTAACCTATGAACCACATCCTAACCAACAAGAATGTTAAGAACATACCTTTTTTTTCCTTAGAATGTTAAGAACGTACCTAACACCACTGCTATGGCTTCTTAATATAAAAAATTGACCTCGGTCCAAATCTAAAAACTTGACCTTGATCTAATTTCTCAAAGGTAGTTGTTTACTCCATAATAAAACTCTGGAGCGTTTGCAATAATGATTAGAGAAGAGTGAGGCAAAGGACTTTAAGTGAGAAAAAATAACAAGATAAGTGCTCTCACGGAGTAAATTGTGTCAAAGCAGTCACATCAAATGTCAATATATTTCAAAAATTTGTATCTTTAGTTTCTAAATATTGCTTCTATGTACTACTTTTGTAGCATTATGTTACAGTTAACTTTGGTAGGATACAATCAAATTTTAGAACCGGTAATTTCTAAAACAATGCCTATCATACAAGAGGCAATATGAACCTCCTACTTACTTACCTTGAAGCATTTTGATAGCCTCTTATGGTCATAAATATTGATCAGATGGCTTTCACAAATAAAATTACATAATGGATGTAAATTCTTACATCCTACGCAAGGAAGCAAGGCCTAGATCAACCTCCAACAACAAATCCACTACTTCTTGCATAAAAGGACTCAAGGCAAAAAATCATGGTTGGTGTAGAGCACTACTATTTTGAGCACCTTAATCATGCTCTCCTTATAAATTTCAGGTGTCCTGCTATCCATCACCTTAAATGTGCTTTATGTAGTGGCAAATTTACGAGAAATCCAATGAGCAGTGACCTTATTCTCCCCAAATTCTATCTTTATCAGTTGTCTACCAATCACATGCTCCATCAACAACCCCGAAGTTGTATATGTCATTATTTTCACTCACCTTATATGTGTAGGCATACTCTGCAACCCACAATCACATATTGTCAATGACTTTTATTCTTCTAAATCGTTAGCATGGCATTTGTTTTGTGCTACTCTAAAACATAATTTTGCTTAACCCCTTTTACAAAGTATAAATGATTGATTGCCTAGAGTGATGTAACCATGCTTAACCCCTTTCACAAAGTATAAATGATTGATTACCTAGAGTGGTGTATCCATTGGTGCCAGCAATAGTACTTGTCAAGTCTCCCTTTCCATAGGGTTGAAGAATTTTTGCGATAGATAAATCAGCTAAGTGTGGCTCACAATATTTTCTGACAATATGTTACTAGATTTGACATCTCTATGGATAATAGAGGAAACGCAATCATTATGCAAATAAGTTGCTCCATGAGCTAATCCTATTAGCTAATTACCACGGAGTTCCATTTGATACAACTTCTAGTTTAGTTCCTATTAAACAATTGTAAGAGACTAAATAGTTTAGAAATGTTTAGCCAGTGCATGTGCAACTTTATATGGAACTCATCTAGTTAATGAATGAGCAGTATGGCATGGGGTTTGGCAAGACTCAAATTTCAAATTTGGGCAGTATGGCATGGGGTTCAGCAATGGATCAAGGTTGTGTTAAACATAGGTTGGTGGATGTCTAATCCACCCCTGCATTAACTCTTGTGGCATATATGGAAGGAAGTGGCGACGACAATGTGGTTTCCGAACAAGGGGTTATCCGATGATCATGAAAATCAGTGGGCGGAGGTTTCATAACATGGGAACCATGGTGATGTTGATCTATGCCCATGCATTTATGTCCATCATGCTTACAAAGTCTTAAAGACTATAGCTGGGTGGTTATTGATTTCCTTCTCAGTGAGCAATAAGCACCCGGCTATAAAGCATTTAACGCTATGTATGTTTCTTTTAGCGTCATAGGATCCAAATAAATTTAGATCCAACAATGTAAACCCTAGCACACAAAGAAAAATGCTTTATAGCATAGTGCTTATTGATCGTCTTAGTCATCGACCTGTCTATTTGGAGGCTTAGCAGTTCCTTTTAAAAGTATAATTCATTTTTTTATTTTTTATATTGGCAACCCAACACAACAACTCCTCATGCACACTACACTGTAGATTCACTTTCTCCTGACAAACACAGGTTCGCTACTGGATTAATACTTCACAATCTGCATTCAACCATGACCTCTTCAACAAAAAATTTGATTCTTTTATTCAACATCTACAACAATTGTGGCTTTGATTTCCTTCACTTGGCAATAAGTAATCACAATAATCAAAGGTTGCTTCCTTCCTCTGACATGAATCTCCACAGGTATCTCCCTTGTGGTTTGTTGTCTTCTATCCAATGTATGTGAATAGTGTCTCAGCAACTTCTCTGGCCATAGTAGTCACTTAGCTCATTCACCCACTTCTTCGACTTCTCTTCACCATGACTCTCGTACCATGTGATATTTTACACACCCAAGGGTGGACATGAATACACACATAAGAATGAGACTAAGTGGATTGATTTATACATTAGATGATGCAATATCTTATTACAGAGTAGGAAAGAGGTGTATGTTACATAACTCCCAAATACCTAACTATAATAACTACATTAATTGCTCGATTATTACATCACTTTATTAGTGAGCATTTATTATTCGTCTAAGTCCTAAGTTCTAAATATGACCATTAACTCTAACACTTTGACATTATCAAATAGGCTCTCTGAAGACTTAATTTTTCATATAGAGGATAGCCACCAAGCATTACTAGTACTTACACTAGAGTGAACAGTGTAATAGTTTTTAATCAACGTAAGACTTTCATCCCAATCACAATTATGCAAAGGATGTACTTCATTGGCAATCCTTAGGAGTCTTTCCAGCTCCACTTTTAGTGCCCTCTAGAATGAAGTTTTTAACAAAAAATTCTAAACAAGTGGTGTTTCCAATCAAAACTTTTTGGCACTGGTCTAATACACAAAGTGGGCTTAGATTGACAATCAAAACTACTACACTTCAACATATTTTCAATGCAAGTAGACCATTCTTTAATGTATCATTTAGAGGGAGTTTGAAACTCATCCCCTTCACATTGAAACTATTTTCAAGATAATTTTGTATCCTCAAATATTAAGGGAGATGGCACATGTTTCCTAGTCAAAATAAGGTCGCCTTTTTTCACTCTTTTCTATTATGAGAAACCTGTTTTTTGGGATTAAATATATTATGTGCTTTGCACAAACATAAAGGCAAAATATTTCAAACAATACAATAACAAAAGTAATAGATAGAATAAGTGTAAATAAGCCAGCGCTTCTTACGATAACACCACCACCACTTTAGTAGCATATCCACCCAATAATAATGCAAATAACAAGTAATAATGCAAATAATAAGTAGAATGAAAATGTGAACCTTTATTCATATTGGCAAAGTGCATAGGATCTTGGGTAACGCACTGATTGCCCTTAGATATAAAATAACAAGTATGTTCATCCTTCACCAAGAAAAGAGAATGAGAAATAACCCAACGATACCTTGGAAAGAAGAGAGTAGCTTATTTATAACCTAAGGGGTGCACCTTAAAATCCGAAAGACACGACTCTTGCTTAACATAACCCTTGAATTATCCTAATGGGTACCTATGATTCTTATGATTCTTGGGCTACCATAAATAATGAAGTAAATTTAAAAATCATAATGAAGTAAATTTAAAAATCATAACTTTCTTTGAGAAAAGTATGGTCATATTATATATTGTCAAAATCGTATTGTAGTGAACTTTACAATGGGAACAATTATAAGATGATTATAGACAACTAGTAGGAAGACTTAAAAGGAGAAACACAACACTTATACCAAACTTGTGTTGTGCTTATGGGCATAACAAGATATATGAATAGCTTTATTGGTTTTGACAAGACCCTTTATTTTCACAAAATACATATCCACTAAATCAATATCCCAAAAATACCTCTAAAAATACAAAAAGGGATATTTATAACTGAAGGAACACACTTTGAAAGCCAAAAATACATAACGCCTCCTTTCCATAACCCTTGAATTACTCTAGTGGGCCCCCATGGCTCTCAAGTTACCATGACTATTGGGTTACCATAAATAATAAACTACATTCAAGAAATTGTAACTTTTTATCCAAGTGTGTCACATTATATATAGTCTTAATCACTCACAATGATTTTGTAATGATTTTATAATGGTCGGTGATAAAATACTTTAAACTCTCAATATGAAACACTGATTAAAATACACATCACTTAATATATGTTGTACTCATGGGTAGAATAAGGTGCATTGACACCTCTATTAAATATTTGTTGTACTGATGGGTAGAATAAGATGCATCAATGCCTCTAGTTTTGAAAAAACTCCTTATTTTCACATAAAACATATCAATTGATTCCCTCCACCCCTTAATTTTTTTGTATTCCACCCCATCTCCCCTCCACCCCGTGAAAATGAGAATAATTCTTCCAACCATCTCCTCCCCCTTGAGGTGAGATTAATGCCTCCTTTAGGGAAGACATCTATATGAGTTTTCAAAGATTTTGAGTCACTTCAACTCTCAATCCAAGTTGACCTTTTACTCTAAACATGTCATTCAAATTTACAATTTCTTGATTGTCAGTGTAAAGTGTAAATTATCTACATCATCATAGACTAGGGTAAAATATTATTGTCCCCTTAAAATATCAGAAGCCCCTCACTACCCTCTTCAAATAACTTAATCATAGATGTTTTGACATTTTCTGTGGGCATTGATCTCTCCATGGCTTTTCCACTCCCCCTAATCAAATTGCTTCATGCTTTCATCCATGTTTTGTGGCCTGAACAGCATCAAATTGCTTCATGCTTTCATTCAAGTTTCGTGGCATGAACAGCATTACAATGACATGAATGTACAAAGCATTATCTAGATGGAAAACATTAAATTTAAAAAACGATTTATGCAACCTAATGGCTTGATTAAAATCTGATTAAAAAACTAATGTTAAAATACTTCTTTACCTAAATCATCAAATAATAGTATTTTTATTAAAAATCATTTAATTATTTTATAGACTACAATATTTTATAAATTATATAAAAAAACATCAATGTTACAATATTTTACACTTAATTTAAATCATTAATTAACAAAAAATTTAAAAAATGATTTAAATCATTAATTGAAATAATATTTTAAACATAAATTTTAATTTATTCAAATTATTTTAAAAAATCATTTATTGTATTATAAAACAAAGTTAAATACCAATAATCCTTATATCACATTCAATTTTCGGATTATCATCCTCTTAAATATTGAAATAAAGATAACTTAAAAACCCAATTTTTGGATAATCATCCTTTTAAATATTGAAATTAAATACTGAAAAAAAATCACATTCAATTTTTGGATTATCATCCTTTTAAATATTGAAATAAAAATAACTTAAAAACCCAATTTTTGGATAATCATCTTTTTAAATATTGAAATTTAAATTTTTAAATATTAAAATTAAATACTGAAATAAAAATAATTTAAAAACCAAACCATCTTTATATTACAATTCTTTATATAAAAATCTTCTTAAAAAATAAAAATAAAGATATCTTAAAAACCAAACAATCTTTATTTCCATTGCAATTCTTTATATAAAAATCTTCTTAAAAAATAAAATAAAGAAACCTTGAAAACCAAGTAATCTTTATTTACATTGCAAATCTTCATATAAAAATCTTCTTAAAAAAATAAAATAAAGATACCTTAAAAACAAAGCAATCTTTATTTACATTGCAATTCTTCATATACAATCTTTATAAAGCATTGCAATTCTTCATATACAATCTTTATAAAGCAACCTTCGTATTCAAATTATAGCTGAAGTTTATTAATTTACTTATATACAAATTATAACTAAAGTTTATTATTTTACTTTAATTTTAATAGAAGTCGATAACTTCGAGGATATATAATTGTAATATACTAATATGGCAAATATCTGCCACAAATTAATATGTGAGCATTTATGCCCGAATGCATGTGCAGACACGCATGTGTGAATCATCCCCCGCACATACGCTTGCATGAATTATGAATATGCCCGCCCGCACATCCGCACACAAGGATACATGCAATGCATACTCCAAAATCTTGCATTTTGTTGTTCTTCGCAAAAGGTCACCATGATAGCTACAATCGTTCCTATACCCATTAGAAAGAAGAGACAATGGAAATACCTAACATCAAATGGGTGTACAACAGAAACTGATCACTCTGCAATAAAAAGGGGCATTAAACCAGAGTAGTTTCATATTTTGGTCTAAGAACCATGTTATATGTTCCTAGTACAGCATTGGACTCCTAATCTGTTAACTTAGTATACCTTATTTATATTTGCATGTGGATGGCTGGAGAAAAGAGAGTGATCCAATCCCACTGGCATTTTCCCTGATACAATGTTGTCAATATCAATATGCTCCAACTAAACAACTAAGTGTGTCAAATCCTAGTAACAGTGTCACAAGTTTGACTCTTTCCTCAAATACCAGTCTAAATGGAACCCCTCATTGTCTGGCCTTATACATCGCTTGCTTGTATTATGCGGCCAAAAATAAAAGACACATCAAGGTGGGCAACCATGATTATGTTGTAGAATATGCTCATGTAGTTTACTGAAATTGCAATTGGAATAGAAACAAGTTAATTAGTCATTAACACTTTCTTGATACTCGAAAGAGTTTAACACAGACTGCACCACACTCAA
>ML790241.1:321550-337226 GCA_009831015.1 Picea engelmannii
CCACGTGGAGGCACACGTGGCAATCATGTTGGTGGAAGGAGGATGGGATAGTTGTTTGATGTTTCTCCTTTTTCATTACTTTACATGTCAGTCTATAGATGATAGATTCATAGCATTTAGCAACTAGACTCTAGAGTCTAGCATAGTTTAAACTTATTGTTTTGGACCTTTCGATCTTCATAATTCAGTGCAAATGGCCTATTCTGTAATCATAACTATTTGGTCATGACTCATGTTATTGTTGACAGTTGCTAGATGATTGATTTCATTCCATAACTTAATGGTCTACTTTCTATTATATGGCTTAAAAATTTGTATGTTGGTTTGTAAGTTTGTAATTGCTAGATTCTAGATGGTTGATGCTCCAATGATTAATCATTGATGTACTACTACTTACTATTATGGATGTCATTTTAATGTTAAAATGTACAAATATGCGTGTTTTCATATATTTTGCAACTAGTTTGTCTTTCTGCATGTTTTTTTAATATAAACGCAATATATATAAACGCTTTCAGGACGCTTCCCTCCCGAGGATTTTTTAAAAATGACACTCTCGACGCTCTGCTTCCTAAAAACGGTCCCATTTCGTTGCTCTGGCAACATTGATGCTAGCGCTGATATGACCAAGGTAGAATGACTCATTCACTCACGGGGGCTCTGCTAGTGGTGAATGGCCCAAGTATGTTGATGGCATCAGGCAAACGTTATCCCAGATTGGTCATGCACAGGGCTATGCTAGTGCTGATATGACCAAGGTAGAACGACTCATTCACTCATGGGGCTCTGCTAGTGGTTAATGGCCCAAGTATGTTGATGTTCTCCAGGTTCGGGCAGACATTCTTCCTATATTGGTCATGCACGGGGCTATGCTAGTGTTGATATGACCAAAGGAGAATGCTTCACTCATCCAAGGGGCTTTGCTAATGTTGAGTGGCCCAGATAAGCATCAAGCCGACATTATCCCAAATTGGTCTTGCACGGGGCAATGCTAGTGCCGATATGACCAAGGGTAATTGTTGAATTTAAAGCAGCTACAAGAACCATTCTCCGAGAGAATGGCAAAGACCCTAGTTGAGATCTAGGGCCCCCAGTGCACTCTTGGGATTCTTGGTCTAGGACCAAACAGTCAGAGCCATGGCAAAAGACCCTTGTAAGGGCCCCCATTAGATAACTGGGGTTCTTGGTCTGGGACCAAGCAGTAAAGACCCTTGAGAGGGCCCCCAGTATATAACTGGGGTTCTTGGTCTGGGACCAAGCAGTAAAGACCCTTGAGAGGGCCCCCAATATATAACTGGGGTTCTTGGTCTGGAACCAAGCAATAAAGACCCTTGAGAGGGCCCCCAGTATATGACTGGGGTTCTTGGTCTGGGACCAAGCAGTTAAGTCCCTAGATATGTCTAGGGCCCCTGGACGTGTTCCAGGGTACCCATGTCTAAGGCATGGGTTAATCCTTGGTCTTGTACCTTGGTGGACAAGACCCCAAATATGTTCTGGGGCAACCTGGTCCTTGATCAGGTAGTTGCTGGTGTGTGACCCTCTTTGAAGGCGAGCATGACCATATGAGGGATGTATCCCATATGCAGTGATGATAAAGTTAAAAAGGTCACCTCGAGAATTATATGGACAAGTATTGCCAACAAGCAACCCTACCTAAACCCCCTCACCCGAGTTTATTTTGGGTTTTTGTATTTTTGCTTTAGGGGTTAAATGAAAAATATTAATTAAATAATACAACATATTTAATTAATATTTACTTAATTAATTATGTTATTTTTATTATTATCTTTCATTAGCCTAACCCTAGTCTAAAGTATAAATAAGACCCTTCCCCTCTACTTTTCACTCACTCATATTTTCTCTTCCTCCTAAGTGTGGCGGATTGCTCTCTGGAGCCTGCGGCCTCCTTGTAACAGTTTTGCAGCCTCCTATTGACAGTGTGTGGCCTTCTTGGACAGTGTGCAGCCTCCTTGTGACAGCCTCCCTTTGTTAGCAGCTCGGCCTCTCTCTCTTCTTCTGCTGCCTGGTTCTTGCTTCAATTGCATATTGTTGTGTGGGTGTTGAGGGTCTCCTTTTCTTCTACTGAAAGTGTGGATCTTTGCTGTCCTTCTTGACTGTTACCAGCCGGCCCGCTCCTTCTACCAGTGATACCTTCATTACAGCCTGTTGTCCCCTCTTTTAGGACAGATCTAGGATCTAGAAGGCCACGGCACCTTAGAGGGATGACTGAACAGGCAGCCATCCCTCCCTTTACTGGTAGATTCTTTGTGTGAGGGTTTGGTTCCAGAATTGGCTGTGTGAGGGTTTGGTTCCAGAACTTGCTTCTTGTGAGAGTTTTACCCTTGGTGGCTTGGCTGTCCTAATTTCTCTTGGTATGAGATCCAACCCTTGAGGTAGATCCAAGATTTCTGAAACTTATCTGAGCATACTTTAATGGATCTTTATCTCTCCTAGTTGTCATGCTCTTCTTCATTACAGAGGTAAGTTCATCAAGAGGTAAGTTCAGATCTATATTTGTTTTATTCAGCCTAGATCTATTTAATATGCATGCTCAGCTTTACCTACTGTTTATCTAACTATTGTTAATGAGTAAGAAGTGTCTTCAAGTTCAGATCTGAATGTCTATGGTTCAGATCCATATGGTTGTATACTCAGAATTTATTTATACCTAACTGCTGTGTAAGATCTGAAGTACTAGTTCAGATCTGAATATATTTATCACTAAGAAGTTGTTATTGTTTAGATCTGTTTTGCTAGGATCATTCTGGAAATGATTATTGTCTAGATCTAACTCAGAAATCTCATGATTATTTAGATATGTTTACTGAGAAATATTTTTCCAGCTTAGATCTAGTCTTTTGATCTACTTCATTTCGGTTCTAAGTTTAATTTAATTTTAAGATCATTGCTGTACTATATAACAGAAAATTAAAAGACACTGTTTTCTGGTTTTCTTCCCTATTTCTAACAGTAATGATTCATTCACTCACGGGGCTCTACTAGTGGTGAAAGGCCTAGGTGTAGTCCTTCTCCTGTCAAGGAGTGGATGGACTCGAGATGCTATCACATGCATATTCCGAGATGGAATGCATGTGCAGAGAAGGGACATCGACATGGCTCATGAAGACAACCTTTCTATGACAGAAGAAATCCAAGTATGGAGAATGCCTCCCTCTCAACGAGGGAGTGTTGGAGATTTGCAACTTTGGGCAGTCATTCTCCACAAGAAAGTACAAGAAGACCCCTCTATACCATTACAAGAAGCCCCAAGAAGAAGTTGAAGACCCAGGAAGAGAAGTTGGCCCCACGGGAAATTAATAAAGAAATTGAAGACCCAGAAATAAGAAGTCGGCCCCAGAATAGTGCCCAGATTAGTATAAATACATGACTGGCTCATTTCATTTGGAAAGGAAGACGACCCCTTTTGCAGTGCGCACAAGGTAGTTGCAACTGCAATTTTTTGTAATTTCGTTATTTTTGGTTTTATGGTATCTTGGAGGGTGTGCCACACTTGGAGAAGCTCTTCCTTGGTTGTTTTGGGTCATCTCATTGAGGCACTAGGTCTTAGTGACGCTAGCCTTGGGGAAGATCTTCTCTGTATGGTATTTTGGCTATTGATGGTGATGTACTGGTAATATCTTGGACTGAATTCTTCTATAGAAAGGTTGTTGGGTTTTCTCCCAAGGTTGGGTTTCCCATGATAAACTCTTGTGTTCTTGTTTTCACTATGCATGGTTAATATTTCTAGATCTTGTTATTTCCACTACGGTATTACAATAAGCACCCTCAGCGAGTATTTGGTTGAAGCCAAGGCAGTTCTAGTGGGTGGCAACGAAACATGGTACAATTGGATGTGGTTTGTCTTGGGTGATGAAGTGAGGCTACAAAGATATACAGATACTGATTGAGCAGGATTGCAGTAGACAGATTGAGCACCTCAGGGTGTTGCTTCAGCTTGGAATCGGTTACAATTTCTGAAATAAGCTGGAAGTGGGATTCTGTAGCACTCAGTATAGTAGAGACGGAGTATGTCAAAGCCAGTGTCGCAAGTCGTGAAGTAGTGCAACTTCATAAGCTTCTTGCAGGACTTCATTCGAGACATGGTACAGAAGGGAGTAGT
This sequence comes from Picea engelmannii, assembly GCA_009831015.1. Taxonomy (NCBI): domain Eukaryota; kingdom Viridiplantae; phylum Streptophyta; class Pinopsida; order Pinales; family Pinaceae; genus Picea; species Picea engelmannii. The sequence goes on from ML790241.1 coordinate 325,671, forward strand.
GAAGCTCCAATACTTATCCACAAATGAGCATATTGCAGATATCCTCCCAGAGTGGCCATGCTGATTTGGCTGAGGAGAATGATACACAAGATTAGCTACGTTGATTTGGCTAGTGATGAGCGTTGATGTTTCAACATCGGGCAAACATTCTCCCAGATTGGTCATGCACGGGGCTATGCTAGTGTTGATATGACCAAGGAAGAATGACTCATTCACTCACGGGGCTCTGCTAGTGGTGAATGGCCTAAGTATGTTGATGGCATCGAGCAGAGGTTCTCCCAAATTGGTCATGCACAGGGCTATGCTAGTGCTGATATGACCAAGGGAGAATGACTCATTCACTCATGTGGCTCTGCTAGTGGTGAATGGCCCAGGTATGTTGATGTTCTCCAGGTTTGGGAAGACATTCTTCCTATATTGGTCATGCACGGGGCTATGCTAGTGCTGATATGACCAAAGGAGAATGATTCACTCATCTGTGGGGCTTTGTTGGTGGTGAGTGGCCCAGTTAAGCATCAGGCAGACATTATCCCAGATTGGTCTTGCACGGGGAGATGCTAGTGTTGATATGACCAAGGGTAATGATTCATTCACTCACGGGGCTCTGCTAGTGGTGAATGTGAAGAAAACTGAGGTCCTATAAGGTTGCCAACTAAGGTATGTCTTTGACCTTGAAATTGGCTCTAAGTGTCAATCTTCAAAACTATCATTTGTTGTTTTAGGACAGCAAATAGTTTAGTAACTTTCTGCCCATAGTTTTTGTGGTTAAGTGTTCTTTGAGGTGCCCTTGCAAGTGTTTTTCGTAAGCCAAAGTTAGCACATGCAATATAACTCAAAACAAGTAACACTTCCTCTAGATCTTAACAATACAAGTAAGTCGATCTATACTCTAAGCATGGATGAAATGAACACAGGTATTTTTGGTCAACATGACCCTGGATAAAACCCCCCAGGGGAAAACCAGTTTGGAATGGAAGTATATATAAGTGGTGTCTAAAGCATGAGATACAACAAGTACATGAAACAAATGAACCTGATACAAAGGTAGCCCCTCTCAAGCTGCTATACAAGTCCAAGAAAGTAAATGCACCCAAGCATGGTGCGCCCTTCTCCTTGCACTCTTGTTGCTCAAAGCCTTGTAGAAGAAACCCTTGCACACAAATCTGCCCTTGTGTGCTACCTCTCCAACAAGACACTCCAATCGACAATCTGACAAGTAGAAGACCGCCCTGCTAGGTGTGCGCCCTCCTCCAAGCAAACATGAACACCACAAATAAATGGAAGCCAAAGCCTCTTAGAGCCCTATATGAAAGGAGGCACCCTTGTTTCCCTCTTCCTTTGCTTCCATTCCCATCTCCATTGCTCTCCTCTTCCTCTCCAAGTGAACAAAAGAGTGAATGAGCCTCCTTTTTCCCTATGTTTCCCTCTTAAGGAATCATAAGGAAACCTAAAACATCAATGGCGAGGATCACTCCCAAGCCATATCTAATCCATGGTTGAGATCTCTCAAAAAGAATCTCAACTCAAAACCCAGTTTGGGTTAAGTTTCCATAGTTCACTTTATGTCCCCTAATTCACCCACAAAGTGAATTAATAGTCACTTTTCACTCAAGTGACAAATTTCACCCTTCTGACTTAGGAAAATGTCAAAGTGAAATTAGACATAAAGTATAAGGCACAATGGGTCAAATATTTCCCTCTTGTGGTTAGAGACCCACAACCACAAGGGAAACCACTTCCCGAGGTACACCAAAACTCAACAGAATGGCCTAGGTGTAGTCCTTCTCCTATCAAGGAGTGGATGGACTCGAGATGTTATCACATGCATATTTCGGGATGGAATGCATGTGCAGAGATGCAACATTGACATGGCTCATGAAGACAACCTTTCTATGACAGAAGAAATCCAAGTATGGAGAATACCTCCCTCGTTGAGAGGGAGTGTTGGAGATTTGCAACTTTGGGCGGTCATTCTCCACAAGAAAGTACAAGAAGACCCGTCTATACCATTACGAGAAGCTCCGGGAAGAAGTTGAAGACCCAAGAAAAGAAGTCGGCCCCACAGGAAATTAATAAAGAAATTGAAGACCCAAAAATAAGAAGTCGGCCCCAGACTGGCGCCCAAATTAGTATAAATATAAGATTGGCTCATTTCATTTGGACAGGCAGACAACTCCTTCTACAGTGTGCACAAGGCAGTTGCAGCTGCAGTTTTTGATGATTTTGGTATTTCTGGTTTGTTGGTATCTTGGAGGGTGTGCCACACTTGGAGATTCTTTTGCTTGGTTGTTTTGGGTCATCTCATTGAGGCACTAGGTCTTGGTGATGCTAGCCTTGGGGAGGATCTTCTCTATATGGTATTTTGGCTATTGATGGTGATGTACTGGTAATATTTTGGACTGAATTCTTTTATAGAAAGGTTGTTGGGTTTTCTCCCAAGGTTGGGTTTCCCAGAATAAACTCTTGTGTTCTTGTGTTTATTGTGCATGGTTAATATTTCTAGATCTTGTTATTTCCGCTGCAGTATTATAGTTGAGATTTTCAGTGTATAGTCATTCTATGATAACTGTTGTATGAAAGTGTATCTTGTTATTAATCATAAGGCAATAAATATCAAGAGCTGAGAATCATAAAACATCAACACCAGAAAGGGGATTGTCTAGCAAGGAAATGACAATCAAGTCAGGGAAAATCGTCTTACAAGGTACCTTGATTTTTTCTCAATTTTGATTTAATGTTGATTTCTTTTGAAATTTTAATAAGTTTTCTTGTTAGTTTAAATCTTTGTGTTTTCTTAATAATATTATCACTGCAGTATGCTACGTGCATGATAGGAGAACTTAGGTAATGGTGCCCCTAATGACTAACTATACGAGTTTTGAGCCAAACCTGCAATGCTTCCAAATGTGAGCCTACTTAGAGTATGTTTGAACACATACACTCAAAAAAATGCAACCAAATAACACAAAATTGAATGAATGATGTAGCATCTGTGCACTGTAATCTTTAACTCTGAAATAAAGAATTGAAAGGTTGGATTCTTTTCAATTATAATATATTGAGTAGATTGGATCATTGAGACGAAGGAACCATCATTCAAAGTTGAGGACATTTGTTTGCAAGACAGAGTCTGTAAGTCCTTCTAATGTGAGGGGCAGGGGCTTTCACTTCCCTTTCAAGAGCACAGTTGCATTATGTAGTGTTGCATAGATGATAGGACTCAAGAGACTTCCTTTCATGATTTATTCATGTTACCGTCCATCATCGATGGTGTTTGGAGTCTAGACTGGAGTTTGTACATATAATTCTGTAAAATTTTGTAGAATATCCAATGAACTATTTGAACTCCAACGTATATATGTACTGTCACATATGACTATTTAATTTTACATGCATTTATGGTTATTTTGATGTCTATAAAAGGGAGTTGCCATGAAATGAAATTCCCAATTTTTTCTGTGAATTTATATTTTTTAAGCTTTTAGATTTTGCCTAGTATTTACAAGATCAAGTCGAACTCCTAATCTTCAGCTTGCCATGTTGTCCACAAGTCCAAATCTTCGGCTTGCCATTGTGTCCACAAGTCCAACTTGTGCGACTTTCATTGCAACTTGCAACTAGCATCTTATGTTTCAGCAAACTATGAAAGGGTTGTTTGACCACCAGCTCTTCTAATTCTGCAGTATGTATAAATTTGAATACAACTCCTTCAAATTTAAATAACATTCACTCATCAAAGATTTCAGAACAGTGAGTCTAAAGATGTTCCTCCGTGCCTCTAATAAGATCAATGTATTCATTTTTATTTACTTTTTTGGAAGTAAACAAGTTGATCTTTCAGTTATGATGTACTCAACAAAAGTAGTATGCATACAGTCTGATCACATGTTGAAAAGAAGCCAGTATCTCAACTTCAAAACATCTCCGTAGTGTCTTGATAGTCAAGGAGTTGGGCACTTTTAGGTTGTCTTCCAGACAGATGAGTTATATTTTCAGAATAGTCACTAGTGAGTTGAAACATGTTCCTCAGTATCTCTAATCAGATCAATGCAATAATTTTTTTACTTTTTTGGAAGTAAACAAGTTGATCTTTCCATTATCATGTACTCGATAAAAGTATTATGCATATGATCTGATCATAAGTTGAAAGAAGACGGTCTCTCAACTTCAAAACATCTCCCTAGTGTCTTGATGGTCACAGAATTGGACAAATTTAGGTTGCCTTCAGACAGATAAGTTATCTTCCAGTCGTAATCCATATTAGAGTCCTGAGCATGCTAATACTCTGGGAAAAATCCTTTAATAATCTAGAAAATGATAAATAAAGATGATGAATAAATCTAGTTAAGCCATATGGTTGACCTCTCAAATTGGCTTTAGCAGTGCCAGTAACTTCAGTTAATCTCTACATAACAGACCACTTTTCTAAGGGATCACTGAGGGCACCTCTATTAGCACCCTGGGAATGGAAACTTCCAATTTATCTAATTATGATGCTCTATAATAACCTATTTTATGATTTATCACGTCAGTTTAGATTTGCCTAATCTCTCTCAGACTATTGTCATAACTCAAACCCATGACATGATTCCATGATAGAATGCTGCTATTCAAAATTTGATTGAACCTTGTAGAGATCATTTTGAGTCTTCAAGATATTTGACAAATAATGAAATTCCAGAAGTGTGCAGACTCAGGTAAGTAAGGTTTGGAGATAGGTAGAAATGCATTACAAACAAAGCTACAAGTTACCTGTAGTTTGTTAACAGCTGACCGATCACGATATAAAAGCACAAGCATGCACTTTTCAAGAAGCTTGACACCTTCTTCAAAGGTCATATCCTCATGCCATTCATCACGGAAAATTGGCCTAGCAAGATGATTACCAAATCCAGTAGCAACATGGTTCTCCTCATAATGCACCCCTATCATATTGACCTGAAAAGCATACATGCAAAACATTTACAATAAAGCAAAAGGTGTAGAAATATTAATGCAAATGAAAATGAAAATGAAAAGGCATTGATGATGAAGATGACAGAAACGTCTAAGTAACAATAGTAAGAAAAAATCACAGAATAAATAGCATTACCGTGCCCAGATATTTCTGACCATTCTTGACTCCACCCAAAACAAGTGTGTTCCACAGAGGATTAAATTTATTTCGCCTGTTGTACATCAACCGATTGAGATAGTTGTGCACTTCTTTAGGACCCAAGGAGTTGCCATCATCCCACATGTTGTCATAAAGTCTGCACATGATGCCAGATAAAATTAAGAGTAGAACAGAGAAATGAAAATTTAATATAAATAGTACTTATCCAGGGTCCAGCGGTCTTAAACTATCTTTTAAAAATGTAGGAGGTAACAAAGACAGTCTTATTAGTTTTAATTGTCTTACCAGAAACTTATAAACAATTCAAGTCGGTTCCTTTTACAAGAATGATCAGTTTTTTTCTTACACAACTATCAAATTAACAATCTATTCAGTAATTAATTATTTAATTAAGACAACAGAATAAGAGAACATTTCTTCTAAACATGCATCTCAGAATCATTGTGCACAAGGAGAATTTCACTGTTCTGTACAGTATGTTTCTTTAAAGTTTACAGTATGGTGATGGGATCAGAAATACATACATGAGTTCATCAAGATAACGTACTATCTCCTGGAAATCACTGATTTCTCCACCAGCACCCAAGAGAGTATGTTTGCCAATAGGCTTCAATCTCTGGACACTCTTGTAACGTAAGGTAGATCCATATGATCCTGCCAACAAAGTACAAGCATAAGTTTACAAAAGACCACAAGATGGAACCTTTACAACAGCAAAATTTGAATATTTTGAAAAATCCACATGCATGAAGATTTCAAGATATAACGGCACTCATATCAGTCACCCCTCTCTCTTTCTTCTAGTTAAGATTCCGATTTAGAAAACTAAATTTACCTCAGAAATCAGAATCCTTACTTCAATATTTATATGATACTACCTCTAGTCAGTAATTCATACAAATGAAATTTTTCACTGGTACTCCATGATACTGCTGGGAAATGTAGGATTAAAACTACGCTAGACAAGACCACAGACATGTTACATGAGTCAGACAAAAATCCACTAGTGTGCACTTGACACTGGGATAAAATCTCTTGGTAGAAGTAAGGTGATCGAACACTAAATTCTTTTCCATTTTTTAAGGCTATTTAATCATACCATTATGTCTTTCAAATCAAAAATATCCCATCTCCGTGAGGAGAAGTACATCACTGCATTTCAACATTTCACCTTAGCCCAGTCATGATGACATTATAGGACGATACAATAGTTCACTGTGTATGCCAACTAGTCACTTACAAATGGACCAGATACAATCATGATGTCAGAAGGGTGGCATCTCAATTTGGGTACCTAATTTCCTTTGATAATTATACAATTTAAGCATTATCATTTACATACAATACATTCCTAGGGGCAGTAGTAGTAGTTAGCTCAAACTTTTCAGGAGAGAGGTCCTATGTTGAAGATAAAGAAGGGTGAAAAGGCACATATATATTGATATACGACTTAAAGTTTACATGCTACCTTACAAATCCACAAAATGCAAGAATAGGGAGGACACTTATGGTTGTAACAGAGATGGAATTATGGAGGGAAAAATGATTATGGAGGAAAACAGAGATGGAATTATTTCTATCTCTGAATCTAGATTCTGATTTGTGCATCCTGGGAGTTAAAAAGTATCATGCTGGAACTTTTTGATGTATTTACCTTCAGTTTTGTTATGTCAGAGTCTAAACAGTCTCTCATAGACTTATTTTGTAAGGACAGTAAGAGTAAAAGTTAAAGTGAGCCTGAGGAGTTTTCTAAAGTAAAGTTTGTTTTCTTTCTATGAACTGTTTGGGACAGCATATGTGCTCCCTTGGTATTTGTAAGTGCAATAGCACATTAAGAATGTAATTTCCATACATTTATGAATGGAAATGGTTTTCCTTGGAAAAAAAAGGTCCAGGGTTGTAACTACATGAACCAGTAAAAATATCATTCATTGCATTTCTTTTGTAGGCATTGATTAAAATATAAGGGAATAGCAAACTTGTTTTATTAAATTATAAGAGAATAGCAAACAATTGTTTTCAACAAGTCCCCTTAACAACTTGAAAGCTGATGGTCACTAAGAACCTTTTCAATAGGATTGAAAAAAAACAGTTCTTGAATGCACCGATCAAAAAAGAGCCATGAACCTATCGCGCCCTGGATCGCGCCCTGGTGTAAATAGCAAACAATTGTTTTCAACAAGTCCCCTTAACAACTTGAAAGCTGATGGTCACTAAGAACCTTTTCAATAGGATTGAAAAAAAACAGTTCTTGAATGCACCGATCAAAAAAGAGCCATGAACCTATCGCGCCCTGGTGTAAAGCTGTTTAGGGTTCGAGCGCTGCCATGGAAGCTCACGGAGGAGGGGAGCCGCCGCCCCCTCCTTCTCCATCCACCTCCTTTCGAAAACTGATTGCAGCTTGCAGCAAGAAGAATCCCCCCTCAGCTCCCCCAAGCTTCACCAAGAAACTAGACGCTATTCCAGAGAGATTGATCTACCTCCTGAAAATCCAATGAAGGTAGCACTCTCCCTCTCTGAACGAGGACTCGTAGGTCAATTTATGGGGCTTTGGCCCTCAACCAGATCCACAGACAACTGGATACAACGAAACTGGAGGCCACTGATCACAAACAATGTCACGTGCTATGCGGTCGGGAGAGGGTTTTTTATTTTCGAATTTATCTCTCAGGAGGACAGAGATCTGATCTTCAAAAACGGACCATACTTCATGGGCACCCAAGGACTCTATTTAAATCGATGGACACCAAGTTTTGATCCGGCCTCAGAAGTTCCCAAAGATGTTCCTGTCTGGGTAAGACTTCCAAATCTGCCAATTCACTGCTGGAACCCAATCCCGCTTCAAGCAATCGGGAACGGGCTGGGGCGCTACATTGATAGAGCAGATCCTAGAGACCAGTACTCCTGCGCGCGGATCTGTGTGGAAGTCGACCTGGAGGTAGGCCTGCCAGAGGCAATAAAATTAAAAGTGGGGGATTGGCATCACTTCCAAAAGTTGGACTATGAACAGCTCTCGTTCAAGTGTCAAGCTTGTCATGAATATGGCCACTTCCAAAGAAATTGCCCAAAGAACCCCCCTACAGAGAAAGTAGGGGACGAAGGCTGGCAACACGCCCGGAAGGGGAAACCCAAAGCGAAAGGACCAAGGAATGAAAAGCCAGCCCAACCGCAAGCCAAAAACTCCGAAACCAAAGAAACTGAGAACAGCTTCAGTATTTTAGCAAAAGAAGCCGACGGAGAGGTACCAGAACCAAGTAAAGTTGCTCAAGAGGAAGGAACAAAAGGTAGCCAGAACCCTGAAGACAAAGAGAATCCAACAGCAGAAGAAGAAGGGGTGCAAAACAAATCCCCCCAAAGGGTGGAAGATAGTCAGAACATAGAGGAAGGGGAGATATCAACAGGCAACGACTCAGAAGGTCCAAGCGAGGCTTGGGCCACTCCAAAGAAAGCGAGCAGAGGCAGGAAAACCAAAAAAGCTGAAAGAGACCAAGAAACTTACAAAGACGTCCTCAACGGATCACATCCCACCATCAAGCAGTTGATCAGTGTTAGGCATACGAGAAAGCAAGCAAAGGCCTCCCAAGGAGGCCACCCCTCTCTCCAAGGTAATTAATGATTCTAACCTCCTAGAACTGTAGCGGAATGGGCAGCAAAAGAAAGGAAGAAGCACTAAAGGATATAATCAAAGCCTCGAAAACAAACATCCTCCTTCTCCAGGAGACCAAGATGAGCCAACAAGACTCTCTCAAAACTTCGTTGAACGTTTGGAGAGGCAGTCAAGGAATAGCTGAAAACGCCAGAGGTGCCTCAAGAGGACTTTGCACTCTGTGGAACACCTCCAAAATAGACCTGATCAACTCTGACACATGCATGCACTGGATTCATACCAAACTCCTCCACAAAGACTCGGGTTACCAGGTAAGCATCTTTAATATCTATGTGCCGCAGCATTTGGGTGAAAAAAGACAATGTTGGGAATCCCTACAAAACTACCTACAGCAAAACGAACTCGACAATATCATTATCGGGGGGGACCTGAATGTGACCTTAGCTCAAGAAGAAAAAAGAGGGGGCTCCATAGTGAGAGATCCGGCCAGAGAATGGGTGGAGGATCTAGTTACAGCATGGGACCTTTTAGACATCAAGTCGACCAAAGGACTTTACACGGGGACAAACAAAAGGATAGGGCCTGGGCACATAGCCGCCAAACTGGACAGATTTCTGGTCCAAAGCTCTCTCCTGCTGCTACGACTCACAGCAAATGCAGAGATCCTGCCCCCACAGTGTATCAGATCACAAGCCCATTCGTCTAGAAATCAAATATGACCAAGTTAGAGGCCCCATCCCCTTCAGATTTAGTCCGACTTGGATCCAAGACAACGACTTTCTCTCCCTGGTTTCCCAAACGTGAAGCAGCACTATCAAAGGCTCAGCATTTTATGTTTGGGAGGAAAAACTAAGAAGGCTAAAAAGAGCCCTAAAACTATGGGCAAAGAGCCAGCCAAATCCAATAGACTTGCACATAGCAGCCCAAAGTTAACTCGAGAGCCATCAGCAGGAAATGGAACAAAAAGAGGTCACACAGGAAGCTCTGCAACGAGAAGACAGCCTTCAAAGACAATGGCACAAAGCCTGCAGAGAAGAAGAAAGCTACTGGAGGCAAAAATCAAGAAGTCTGTGGCTGAAAGGAGATAAAAATACAAGCTATTTCCACAAGCAAGCGGAGGCAAGGAAACAATACAAAGCAGTTACAAAAGTACAAGTCCAAAATAAAATAATTGCAGACCCAGAGGGCATAAAACAAGCAGCCTTTGAAGCCTTTGAGACGCTCTACACAGAACCACAAGGGACAGAAATAGATCCACAGATGTATCCCCTCACCATTATCCCAGGCCTCATAACTAAGGATATCAACAACAAGCTGACCAGGGAGGTAACGCAGCATGAGTTCACTGCCAGATTCTATCAGCACTATTGGGATATAATCAAAAAGGATCTAACCAAAATGATCAAGAAATTGCAACAGAGCAGCAAGCTGGGTGGAAGCACCAATTCGTCCTTCCGGGCACTCATCCCGAAGGAGAAAGGAGCAGTCTCCTTCAACCGCTTTAGGCCAATCTCACTTTGCAACACAAGCTATAAAATCCTCACAAAAGTTATAGCCAATCGACTCAAGTCTCTCCTCCCTCTCATTGTCCCTGAAAACCAAGGAGGCTTCGTCAAAGGTAGGCATATTGATGATAACATCATCCTTGTTCAAGAGACCCTGCATTCAAGCATCCGGAGGAAAGACAAAGGTATGATCATTAAACTGGATCTCGCTAATGCCTTTGATAGAGTTAGACATAAATTTTTATTTGAAGTAACGAGAAAGCTTGGTTTTGATTCGATCTTTGTAAACTAGATAAAAGCTTGTACTGGATCACCATGGATAGCCCCGTTGGTGAATGGGAAAGTAACCAAGTTCTTCCAAGCTTCCAGGGGTTTAAGACAAGGGTGCCCCCTCTCACCCCTTCTCTATGCAATCCAAGCCTCAGTCCTAAGCTACCAGCTGGAAAACTCCCAAGTACAAAAAAACCTTCAAGGACTAAGAATCGTGCAAGGGGTGAAAGAAATAAACCACGCACAATTTGTGGACGACACACTGCTGTTGGGAGGGGCAAGTCCAATAATAGCAAAAAAGTTTAAGGAAGAGATGGAAGCTTATGCTACAGTCTCCGGAAGTGAAATAAGCCAGGCCAAAAGCAAAATCTATGGATGGAATATAACGCCAAATGAGATGCTGGGAATCACAAGAGTTCTGGAGATGGAAGGGCATACTAAATGGGAGGTCTTTAAATACTTGGGAATCCCCATTTTTAAATCTACCCCGCGAGTCTCTCACTGGAATCATCTGATAGACAAACTAAAAAGTAGATTTTCTTCCTGGGGGGCGAACTGGTTAAATTTAGCAGGGAAAGCAGTCCTGATTAAATCAGTGGTGACCAAAATCTCCATCTATCAGAGCTCACTGCTTCTAGCCCCTGCCACCGTCATCCAAAGAATTGAAGCACATCAAAGGCGATTCTTGTGGGAAGGAGGAAAGCAAGCACGGAGGAAACTGCATTTGATAAGTGTTGGTTGTGGAGCCTGATTATCTTCCTGATGCAAAGGTTCTTTGCTTTCAGCCGTGTCTATACCCCATGAAGTATTTACACCACAGAAGTATGTACACTCTTCCACGCGGGCGAGTGCAGAGGAGGGGTACCCCCTTTGCGGGGTCCGAGGGGTCCATCCCCCCGGCTGGGGGGTCTGGGAGCAAGCGGGCCCCCAACGGGGGTTCGGGGGCGAAGCCCCCGAAGCAAAAATTGCCTTATAAAAGTATATTGTAATTTCATTGTAAATCTGGACCGTTCATTATAAGGTCGCAGATCTAACGGTAGAGATTATGTTAGGGTTTT